>JAMYWD010000544.1:0-25000 GCA_028583415.1 Protea cynaroides | reverse complement strand
AAGCTATCACTTATTGAGTTTTCTTTTAACAACAGCTACCAGGCTACAATTCAGATGCTCCATATGAGGCACTCTATGGGAAGAAATATCGTACACCTCTGTTATGGAATGAGGTGGGAGAAAGAAGAATTGTAGGACTGGAGTTCGTTGAAGAAACTTGTCGAGTAATTGATTAGATCAAAGAAAGAGTGAAGACAACTCAAGTTCGACAGAAGCACTATGCGGATAATCGACGTCAAGATCTGGAGTTTGCAGTGGGTGACAAGGTATTCTTGAAGATATCACCGGTGCGAGGTCTGAAACGGTTTGGTAAGAAGGAGAAGCTATGCCCCAGGTATGTGAGACCATACGAGATATTGACCAGGCGTGGTAATATGGCATATCAATTGGCTCTTCCACCATCTATGCCAAGCGTGCATGACGTATTCTATGTATCTTTATTGAAAAAGTATGTCAGGGATCCATCGCACATCTTGACAGCAGACCCCCCAGACTTGACAGAGGACTTAACATTTGAAGTGGTACCTGTGATGCTCTCAAGCCGAAAGGTACAGCAACTTCAAAGCAAGGATACCAATTATGTGAAGGTGCATTGGAAAATCGAAGATGTCAAAGAAATTACTTGGGAGGAGGAGAGCACGATAAGAAAGGAGTACTCTAACCTTTTCGACGATCAAGGTACGTTCAAATTTTGAGGCCGAAATTTCTTTTAAGGGTGGGGGAGTTGTGAGACCTACATGCAAATTTTAGGGATGAAATTTCTTTTAAGGGTGGGGGAGTTGTAAGACCAGCACTCCGTGAATCCGATCTAAACCTTGATTTCATGTCGTAACAGGTCTTTCGATCATCACCGGGCCAGACGGGACGAGCGGATGACAATCAGGTATGAAATCGAACCAAACAGACCAACTGAAGTATGAATTTTATTCATACCGGTCTATGGTACTGGTCGACCGGTATGGTCTGCGCAGCAGACTACCAAGATCCAAAATGGGATCTCTACGGGTCCCACTTTCTTAATTCCAAATCCTAAGACTTTCCTAATCCTAAGAGGCTTCCTAAACCTAATTCCTAGCCTATTTAAAACCCTCTAAGCCTCCTAGAATCCCTTCCATTGATCCTCACAAACCCTAGAGAGGAGAAGGAGATTGGAGAAGGAGAAGGAGCTAGGAAAAAGAAGGAAGAGCCGCCGTTGCCGTTCGACGACGCACATCTTACTCCAGTCGATGGTAAGTATTTAAACCTTTCCTCTCACATTATGACTCTAGGATGGTTGGGTTGTTTGGATCAATACCATGCAAAGCAGGTATTGACCTAAACCCTACTTTATCGTCAAACCCTAATTTAATCGATAAACCCTAGATTCGAGTTCTAGGATGAATACCATCAAAACTAGACTTTAATGGAGTTGGAAACAACTCTAACTCAAAGCTTAGACCTAGAATGGGTAGGGGAAACCCTGGAATCAATAGAAAATGATCGACGGCAGTCGAAAAACTAAGTGTATAGTCTTCCGGAGACATACCGATCAACTATACCAGTTGCACCCTGTGCGACCGATATGTTGCGACCGGTACCTTCCGAGGAGCTGGTCTGTAAGGACTGGCTGACCATACCAATCACCAGTTTTCCCCACAGAGCTGCGACTGATACATGCAACCCGTCAGCTCGGTGAGTGTAATTTTGTAACATCGTTGGTTTTCAACCAACGTAAACCCTAAGAAACTGTTCTAATTGAACCCTAATATTATGTAGGACTTTGAGATAGCACGTTTGGATCTTGCGACGTGGAGCAAGCTATCAAACAAGCATCAGGTAAGGGAATCGGACCTAAACCCTAATAACTAATTGACAGTAAACCGTTGCTAATAACCCTGAATATTTGGTATGATGTTTGTGTATTCTCACATGTCATCTGTTATTTCCAGTTATTATATTTGTTCATGCATATTCCATATACTAGGATGTGATTGCTAGACATGTGATTATTTTCGTTGTTGTGTGGAATGGGAAGGGCCTGGGGTCTGGGATCATTCCTCACACTGACACATTTTCGTAGTATTCTATCTTAGCATACTTGGTGAGGATAAGGTATCAGGGGGAGGTTGTGGCACTGTAGTCTCCGGCCTGGCCGCTACGCTCTAGCTCTATCTCTATGTCGTAAGGAGTGATGTTGGGATAGAGTCTACCTGCGTATTGTTCTGTCTTAGTATGCTTGGTTTGGGTAGGATATCAGGGGGAGGTCGTGGCACTGTGGTCTCTGGCCTAGCCACCACGCTCTAGCTCTATCTCTATGCCGTAGGGAGCTGTGCTGGGATATAGCCTACAGTGATGACATATAGGATTGGTTAGTTGCGAGCCCAATTTACAAGCCCTAGCCAGTAGGGGCTTATGTATTAGTATGGGTGGAGTATCAGGGGAGGTAGTGGATGCCTTAGCTCTATCTCTATTCCATGATGGGTGCATGTAGGTCGGTGGTAGTGTGATCTACTGTGCGATGCTACACACTCATGTATAGAGGTGAAGCGGCCTCCAAACCTTTCTATAGGACATTGCAAACTTAAATCAAACCATAGTATAAAATGATTATTACTCATGCATATAATGTTGATACATTGTCTGATTGTCTTAATGAGCTAAGTTGTGAGCTCACCCTTTGTGTACACACCATTTTAGATGTTGATGCAGGTTATACGGTGGATGACTACGTGAACGCTCCGACGTATGGAGGTGTTGCTGCTCTGGACGTACAGGCAGGAGAGGACAAGCATGACGCTTCATGCGAGTGCCCTTTCTGCGTGTACCTTTGACTTATTTTATTGGTTTCAGTTATTTTATTAAAGTGATGTAAAGATATTTAACTACGTTTGGAATTTGGATAATTGATTACTTATTTAAATTTATCAATAGAATACTCAGTTCATTTATTTAAAGACTTCCGCTATATTTATTATATTCTGATTGTGGTTATGTGCGATGGTTTGTATGAGTGGACACATTCTTATTGAGATCCTGGTGTGAACCGTTGGTTCAATGACGGTTCACTCACACCATTCTGGTTGGTTCAGAATTGGGGTGTGACAGATTTCCTGCTAATTTTTTATCTCTGTTCGTGGGAGTGGGACTATTTAAAGATTCTCCATTAGTACTGGACGTTTTATACATCTACGTCAACATCAGAGAGCAACTTCCTGTCTTCGAAAAGGGATTCTCAATCTATACCTGGGTCCGAATCGTCTCCTATGCGTACCAGCATAGGAGATTTGGTGGAGGCCGTTCAATGAGTGACACCTGACCCTTCTGTAATCGAAAGGTTAAAATCAATTAGATGTATAAATCACGATCTAACTGTCCCCACAATATGCACTTGGTGGGAGTCTAGTGGGTTTATACGTGTGACATAACCAAATGAGCTTGGTTACTCACAATTATCTTGAAGTTGTGGGATGTACTAAGTTGGGATTCTGACACATGTTCCTCAAGGTAGGCGGCTGAGGTGAGTACAAATGTCCGCTTCTACTTCTAATTGGTTGTGTTTATCTTGATCCTAATAGAATGAGGTTCATATAGCTGTGCAATATGTACTTGTGTGAATGAGATTCCAAATATTAGTGCGGGTATTCATATGTGTACATATTCTCTTTTTTTTCTATTTTTTTTTTTTTGGTAGAATATGTGTACATAGTTGTATTGTTTAGGAAACTTATATGGATTATTCTTTTTTTTTTTTTTTCCTCTTTTTTTTATACTTAGATCATTTCATTAGAAAAAAAAAAAAGAATAAGCCAAAATGTGTGATGTTGATTTCTAAATGAAAGAAATGCGCAACAAAGAATCCAACGCCTATATAAGAAGAATAACAAGGGAGAGATATTAAATCATAATTGAAAAAAAATTATGAGGTCAATGATAAGATTTGTAAATTGTTTACAAAAATAACTTAAAAATAATGTTATTAAGGGAAAATTATAGCTACCTCTCCTCACATTTTCCCGAATTACAACTGCCTCCCAAATATTTTCAATAGTTACAAATACCTCCCCTACAACAGCTATTAAATCACAACTAAATCCATGACGTAAGATATGTTCATATTCTATTAGATGTTGACGGCTTATGGCCAATAATTTTCTAATGGCTAAACTAAATCCATTACATTTACCTCCCCTAAGGGAGAATGAAGGAAGATTGCGAAGATGAGCAAAGGCAGAAGAAAGGAGGAATGAAGCAAAAGTAGGGAAACTGAAAAAACAAGAAAAAGAGGAATAGTAGGAGAGTAAGGCGGTTTTCTGGCTTCTAATGTGGAGAACTGAAAAAGGAGGTCGGTTTAGACAGTGGGAAGAGAAAATTTTAGGGAAAAAGAAGGTTTCCATTGTTCGATTCGTCGGTTCTTAATTATTTCTAGATTTGCATCGGCGACAAACTTTAAACTGCAGAAAACTCGATTTCTGCTTCAGTGTCACAGAGCCAGAAAGTTTGAGATTAAAGATCCAGGCCTTTGATTTTCATCAAAGCAATCTATGGTACACCGTTAACGCGATCGATAGAAAAAAAAAAAAGGGAAAGGGGATATTGGAACCTAAGCAAATCGAAGTTGAAAATTACAGAAAATAAAGGGAATGGGGTATAATTGCCTATTGCATGTTCATTTAATACAATAATCACCATCATTATAAACAGCTCCATACAAGATTAGAACTTAAAAGCCTCTTCCAAAGTTTCGTAATATCTACCAAAGTTCATACAGTTAACCAAACGTTGAGGTTTGACTTGAAATACCCTTTTTGAACAATTTTCTACTTTTATGAGTTGTATATTAAGATTTTAAGGGTTTCAAACTTTCAAGACTAATTAAAAAGAAAAATTTTCATCTACCACCCAAGAAGTATTCCATATTCGACCTACTACCCACACTTTTAAGCTAATTTCACCCGCCCCCACTTAACTGACGGAATACACTAAAAATATAGTTTTACATGTTTACCCTTCCTGTTTGAAATTGAAAGATACTAAAATGTCTATTTTGACCTTATAATGTTGAGAATCCAAATGAGGTTTTTTTCTATTTAGATTCATTTTGTTCTTTCTTCGTTGATATTGCATACCCTAATTTCAGTGTTCAAATGTTCTTAGTTTGCAGCCAACAATCTCCGGTAAAGAATATCCGATACCTACTGTTTCGGCCCTGATCCGTCCTGTAGGCCCACCAAGCTTACTAGACCTGCAAGACAAGCAAAGACAAAGGGAGGAGGCGGGCCTGTGGTCCCGTGTCCACTCCGATGCCGAAGTTAGGGCTCTGTGAATAGTTGATGGGCTCGATGTCGAGCCCACAACAATATTTAAGTATAAGTGGGGTAGGTGAGAGATTCTCTGTCCCAGGTGCCAGAGTGAAAATCCTAAGGATGAGTAATGAGTAATAAATGTTCTAGTACCTGAATTCTCAGGATTTGTCCTATTTATAGTGAATAGTGCATTTTCCTTAAATATTGCTTTTGCCCTTTGCTCCTTTGTTTGGGTTTGTGAAGACGTTTTCTTATATCCAATCGGGAACATCCACGTGGCTTGTTGGTTGAGTCCTACGTGTCGTGGTCCTATTGACAGCGTGGCAGAATTCCCTAACACTTGCCTCATTGCCTTATTGAATCCATAGGGTTTGGCTGAGCAAAGAAGAACGATGGAAATTCCCCCTAATAACTTGCCTCGTTGCTCTGATGAATCCGTAAGTTTGGCTGTGCATAAATTCCTTCCAATATGGAGCAGCTACTGTCACGTTATTCTCTATGTGGGAGACTGATGCCGGTGTTGAATGTGGGGGTGAGGGTACCGATGTGGGCACTGCGGTCAAACCACATCGACTAATTTCTTCATGTATACTGAGGTGATCACGGGATTGGCATGTGACCTCTCTTCCGTTGTTGATCCGATTAGAGGGACCGATGTGGCTGTATCGATGTGGATGTACCGATGTGGATGTATCGATGTGATTAGACCGATGTGACTGGATCGATGTGACGGGGCCGATGTGATTAGACCGATGTAACTGGACCAATGTGGGCACTGCGGCCAGTACACATCGGTCTATTTGAAGAATTTTGCCAATGTGGTCACGGGATTGACACGTGACCTATGCTCCTTTGAAAATCCCAAGGATGGATCCAATGTGACTGGACCGATGTGGGCACTGCGGCCAGTACACATCGGTCCATTTGAAGAAATTTGTCGAGGTGGTCACAGGATTGGCACGTGACCTATGCAACGGCAGTGATCCGATGTGACGGGACCGATGTGGGCACTGCGGCCAGTACACATCAGTCCATTGAAAGAAACTTGCCAATGTGATCACGGGATTGGCACGTGACTTATGCTCCTTTGAAAATCCCATGGATGGATCCGATGTGACTGGACCGATGTGGGCACCGCGGCCAGTTCACATCGATCCATTTGAAGAATTTCGCCGATGTGGTCATGGGATTGGCACGTGATCTATGCAGCGGCGGTGATCCGATGTGACGGGACCGAAGTGGGCACTGCGGCCAGTACACATCGGTCCATTTGAAGAAACTTGCTGATGTGGTCACGAGATTGGCACGTGACCTATGCTCCTTTGAAAATCCCATGGATGGATCCGATGTGACTGGACCGATGTGGGCACCATGGCCAATTCACATCGGTCCATTTGAAGAATTTTTCCGATGTGATCACAGGATTAGCACGTGATCTATGCAGCGGCGGTGATCCGATGTGACAGGACCGAAGTGGGCACTGCGGCAATAACACGTCTGTCCATTTGAAGAAGTTTGCCAATGTGGTCATGGGATTGGCACGTGACCTATGCTCCTTTGAAAATCCCGACTTGTGATCCGATGTGACTGGACCGATGTGGGCACCGCAGCTAGTTCACATTGGTCCATTTAAAGAATTTTGCCGATGTGGTCACGGGATTGGCACGTGATCTATGCAGCGGCGGTGATCTGATGTGACGGGACCGAAGTGGGCACTACGGCAATAACACGTTTGTCCATTTGAAGAAGTTTGCCGATGTGGTCACGGGATTGGCACGTGACCTATGCTCCTTTGAAAATCCCAACTTGCGATCCAATGTGACTGGACCGATGTGGGCACCTCGGTCGACATATGTCGATCCTTTCTAGAGACTGCTGGTGTCGATGTGAAATGGATTCGGACATGGTTCCGGATCTGGGTCTGGAACATATTTACCGCAAAGCGGGACCCGATTGACAGACCCGGGAAGCGTCGTTGGTAATAAATGCATCGCTTCGACGTTCCAATAGCGAGGTACCACGTGGAGTGCCTGTCAGTAGATTGCATATATAAAGGAGTGGTGGGGTATGGAGGGCTCTCACTCTGGAGAACTATTGTCACGTCGGGAAGGCAGAGATTTCGACATCGGCTCGGCGACATCGGCTCAGCGACATCGGTTCGGCGACATGGGCATTGTCACATCGGATCGTTGATGGAAGTTTGTTGGCTTGTATTTAGTAAGTCTTGTTTTCCTTAACTTGGTTGTCCATTTTCTTAGACAATGGTTGATGAGCGGAGGGATACCGACATGGAGGTAGACATCGAAACTGTGGGATCATCGTCCTCCACTAGTAGTAGTAGCTCGACTAAGGGTGTCAATGGGCTGGTCCGGGTCGATTTCGGTCCAGGCTGAATCGGTGTCGGGTTTTATAAGCCCAACCCAAAACATGTCCATTAAGAGTTCGGGCTGGGTTGGGCTGCGCTGGACACAATAACTATCGGGCTGGTCCGGTGTAGGTTTGTTATCGGGTTGGGCTTATTGAGGTGATTTCGGGCTAGTTCGGTCCGGACCGGGCTTATCAAGCTTGTCGGGCCTATTTTATATGTAAGATATATAGCCTATTTTATTATTTCTATCTATAAAATTAGCATCATTCCTTATATATACATGTAATTCAGTAAATTGTAACAATTAACATACTCTTTTCAACTATAGATTATATAATCTTTCCGATCAAGAAGTGAACTATAACAGTGTAATATAATCCATCAAAATTTAAAACCATTAAAATTAAGAAACTGGGCCCGGATGGACCTTACCGGTGTTTGGGTTAGGTATTATTGGTTCGGGCTAGTTCGGGCTTCTTAACGGGCTGGTCCGGTCTAGTTTCGATTTGGGTTGAAACAGTGTCGGGCTTTACAAGCCGAGACCGAAACCTGTCCATTAAGGTTCGGTTCGGGTTGGGTTCGGGTTATATCGGGCTGGCTCGGTCCGTGCTATCGGGCGAGGCCCATTTTTGACACCCTTAAGCTCGACTTCGTCTAGCAGCAGGTTGACTGCTAGCACAGCATCAGCAAGGGTATCTACAGATCGGGTATCCGAGGGTGGTCTTGAAACGGAGTTAAGGACAGAGGATTCCGTTGAACGAAGCAGTAGTCCGTCTCGGAACATCAGCGAGGCAGGAACATCATTTGGCCTGTCTCGGCAAGAATTATTGGCAGGGGTCTCGACACATGAGTTAAGGTCCGAGGTCATTCTTGAAGCCCGAGAAGAGGCTGATGCCGCTCCGAAATTTGATGTGAGGGAAGAGGTCTGCCTGCTGACTAAGTCCTAATTTTCTAGTCTTCGGGAGCGGTATCAAATACCCGTCAATGTGGAGATCCGGATGCCTGTCCCAGGGGAGAGGGTCTACTGGAGTCGTCGATCGGAGCTTTGTGTAAACCTCGATATGTTCAAGGCTGGTTTTCATGTGCCAGTACTACGGTTGGTGGCCGAGATCTTGGGATATTACAAGGTTTCCCCGATCCAGTTGATGCCTAACTCGTAAAATAACATGATAGCTTTCATCATTTATTTTAGAAATCTGGGGCATAGGCCGACGTTGAACATGTTCCAGGCCATGTTCACATTCAACGACTATTGCAAGACGGGGTGGTATTACTTCGCAAAGAAGCCGGACTTCGGTGACCTCTTGGCAGACAAGCCCACATCGATCAAACTTTGGAAGAACAAATTCTTCTACATCCGGGGTGAGAATGTGGTGTTACAGAAAGTCTGGATAAAATTGGATGCGGAAACGCTGAATACCGACGTGCCCCTGCTACCAGAAAAGTTCGAGCTGCTGTGGCGTGCTCGTCAGTCAGAGGGGGCTCCAATCCGTGTCGCCGACCTGAGAAACCCCTTACTTTTATATGAAAACAGACTGCGTGAGTATTTTCCTTGATGTAGTGTGGGCTAATATCGACCTACTAACTCCTGGCTGATTCTATTTTTGTATGTTGCAGTGATGTTGTCGAAAGAATATTTGATGGAGCTACGAAGGAAGGAGGCCGAGGCGAAGAGGTCCCAGGACGATCAAGGAAAACGAACAGCACCGGATAAGTGTAGTGGTGAGGGGGACACGGCGCGGAAAACCCTAAAAAGATCACGTAAGACATCCCCTGATTCCACTTTGGCCGATGCAGCCCGTATATATGCCATGCCCCTGATCCCTCGGTATCGTATTCTTGATTTTTCAGGAAAGAGGGCCGCAGTCACCACCCCCGACGCAGTTCTAGCGCTCGCCGAATCGACTGGGACAAGTGGGGTTAGGCATCCCACTCCTCAACGCTCCCAGCAGCACTTCGCGTCCCCATCCGTCAGGCCGAGGGAGTACCTGGGGCAGGGGGATATGAGCGAGTTCCGTCGTATTCCTCTCATTGGCCCCTTGCCCAGGAGGAAGACCGGTGATGAGCAGGCATTCCGTCCTTACTGGGCCTTAACCGATGACGATACAGCCATGGAAGATATCCGCGCCGCTCGTGAGCTGATGAAGGGGGCCATCTTGCCTCGAGATTGGGAGTTGGTGCAGGATCTACCCACACCGTCCCTGATTTCAGGCGTCGATACCCTCGTTGCGTCGGTAAGCTGGAGCCCTTGCCTCCTTGACCCCTTTCTGGCTTTACGTCTTGTTGCCTTGCTTAATATTCTTTATCTTTTTTCTTGTTGTCTTGGTGCAGCTCAGGGTATACATGGAAACTCTGAAGCAGCGGGCCGAAAAATATCGCAAGCTGCATCAGGCTGAAGATCAGAGGGAAGATGCCAGGGTGCAGCTCCGCTCCAAGGAACGGGAGTTCATTTCTGTGACTGCTGAGAACACTCAACTCTGCGCCGAGGTGGAGACCCTGCGTGAGGAGGAAGTCCGTCGTTGGGAGGCGAAGAAGGCGAGCAAGGAGCGGATTTCCAAGTTACTGTCAATCGCTGAAGCTGCCAAAGAATGGGAAATGAAGTTCAAGGAAGCATTCCTGAAGGCTCGATCCATAGCTGCCGGGGCCATCCGCCTATATCAGAAATTGGAGGCCTTCAAGGAGTTGGTGGGAAGATGCTCTCTTCACAGCTTCACCCAGGGTGCCAAGGCGTTGAAGGAATATGTGGACGAAAAGGCGCCCGGAGTGGACTATGCTGATGCCGAGTGCTTGAGGCCTGTCAATGTGTCAGCGGAGATTCTGGAGGTGGATGACGCAGAGATTCTTCGGCAGCTCGCAGAGGTGTTTGATGGAGAGGATTCCCCTCCCCCCTTCCCCTTACGATGATGACGAGACTCCTCCTACCCCTCAGGCCAGCACCGCCTTGCTGAACAAACAAACAAACAAACTTTGCACAACCAGCTTCAGCAGTTCCTTCACAGGTCTTCCCCACACCCCCGGTGGTTCTCCTTCGTGTACTTCTGGCGAAGCTGGCAGCACCGGGGTGGTTCACCAAGGAGAGAGTAGCTAGGGATCTGTCCATGTAACTATCCTTTTTTTTTTTTTAGTACCGATGGGGCGCCTCAGTGTCTTTACTGTAAGGGGAGCCCCTGCTTATCAAATGTAGAGTTATTGTTGAACTCTTTTGAGTATATATGTGAATATAGTTGTCTTTGACTGTCTTTAAACTGTTCTGTCTTTTATTTCCTTGGACTTGAATTGTGTATGGCCTAAACTGGCTTGGCTACCGCTAGTCGATGTGCGGCCGTCCAAACTAAGATTGGGGCTGCTTACCTTCCTTGACGAAATACCAATGCGCCGCATGGGTCGTACTTTAGGTTGGTGTGCCTTCCACCCTCCTCGGCCAAATGTGTCCACATGTTAGTGAACTCTTTTGGCCGCATGGGTCTCAATTTGGGTTGGAGCTCTGTCTACCTCCTCGACCAAATGTGTCTACAGGTTGGTGAACTCTTTTGGCCGCATGGGTCTCAATTTTGGGTTGGAGCTCTGTCTACCCTCCTCGGCCAAATGTGTCCACAAGTTGGTGAACTCTTTTGGCCGCATGGGTCTCAATTTGGGTTAGAGCTCTCTCTACCCTCCTCGGCCAAATATGTCCATAAGTTGGTGAACTCTTTTGGCCGCATGGGTCTCAATTTTGGGTTGAAGCTCTGTCTACCCTCCTCGGCCAAATGTGTCCATAAGTTGGTGAACTCTTTTGACCGCATGGGTCTCAATTTGTGTTGGAGCTTTGTGACGTCAGTATGGAGACAGTATTTGAAGCCAAATGACTATTTCCTTGTCTTGAAATGATGGCTGCAATGGCCAGGTTACATCATTGAAAAGAAAAAACTACTGGTAAAATGGGTGGAGGTGCTCCGCATTCCATGCCCGAGGTAAGGCTTTTCCATCCATGTCGACCAGATGATACGCGTCACTCCGTAGTGCCTGTGTAACTTGATAGGGTCCTTCCCAATTGGGAGCTAATTTTCCCTGATTGATGGGGTCGGATGCGATGGTCCTTTGGAGAACAAGGTCTCTGACCTTGAATGATCGTTGACGCACCTTTTTGTTGTAATGTCGGGCAACTTGTTGTTGGGGAGCAGCTATCCGAATTTGGGCCTGATCTCTTGTTTCCTCTAGGAGGTCCAAGTTTGTGCGCAACCCTTCTTCGTTGGAGGTAGGGTCATAGTTTGTGATCCTATGCGAGGGGATCCTTACCTCCAAGGGGAAAACTACTTCAGTGCCGAAGGCCAGCCTAAATGGGGATTCTCCTGTGGCCGTTTTTGGGGTTGTCCCCCACAAAATGTGTGGCAGCTCGTCTAACCATCAACCCTTGGCGCCCTCCAATCAAGATTTGATGCCTTTGAGCAAAATCTTGTTGGTAGATTCCGTCTGTCCGCTGGTCTGGGGGTGCTTCACCGTGCCTCCCCGATGGTCAATCTGGTGTTCTTCGCAGAATGCGAAGAAGGCCATGTTATTGAATTGCTTGACATTGTCGGTGATGAGCACCCGCGGAACACCATAGCGATAAACAATAGATTTTTTGAAAAATGCACAGATTGTGCCCTCCGGTATGCTGGATACCACCTCCGCCTCGGCCCATTTAGTAAAGTAATCGACTGCGACAATGACAAACTTCCTCTGATAGCGGGCAGGGGGGAAAGGACCCATGATGTCCATTCCCCAGGTGGCAAAGGGAATTGGGGCTGTTTCAATGGACCTTAGTGGGGCAGCTGGGAGGTGGGGAACTGGGGCATACATCTGGCACTTTTCACATTTCTTTACGTAGTCGATGCACTCCTTCCGCATTTTTTGCCAATAATAGCCCTGACTCAATATTTTGTGAGCGAGGACTCTCCCCCTTGATGTGCTCCGCAAATACCTTCGTGGACTTCCCGGATAGCCAACATTGCTTCTGACGGACGCAAACACCGCAGTAAGGGGAACGTAAAGGCTTTCTTGTTCAGAGTGTCTACCTCCACCACGTAGTGAGTGGCCTTGGATTATATCCGCCTAGCCTCCTTTCTATCATCCGGTAGGATGCCCTCCCGAAGAAATAAATAAATCGGGTCAATCCACGACAGCTCTGATGCCGTTGGTAGTATCATTTTAGAGTTGGGATCGACCGTTGAGTGTGACAAGGTTTCGGTGTACACCGAGTGATCTAGATCGGCCAAATCTGAAGTGGCCAGTTTTGACAAGGAGTCCGCCAGTGTGTTCTGATCCCGAAGTACATGGCGTGGTGTAAAACTATCAAAAACCGAAGCTGCCTCCTGTACCTTCCTCAAGTATGCGGCCATGCTGACTTTCTTTGCTTCGTACTCCCCATTTACCTGTCGCACCACTAACTGAGAGTCGTTGGATGCCTCGATCCTTCTAGCCATTACCGCCTTGGCCAGGCGTAGTCCAGCGATCAGGGCCTCGTACTCAGCTACGTTATTAGATACCTGAAACATGAATTGATGGGCATATCGAATCTGAAATCCTTCGGGGTTAGTGAGTATGAAACCAGCGCCGCACTGAGTCTTGTTCGATGCTCCATCGACAAATAAGATCCAAGGTTGCAAAGTGTTTTCTTTACCCTGGCTGTCCGCTGTTTCCTCTGCCTCTCCGTGAGGGAATGACTCAATAAGAAAATCAACCAAGGTTTGAGCCTTGATGGTCGTGCGAGGCTTGTAAGTGATATCGAATTCTCCCAATTTGACTGCCCAATTGATCACTCGGCCCGAGATGTCCGGCTTTGACAAAATTTTCTTGAGGGATTGATCGGTCAGGACGGTGATGGAGTACGCTTGGAAATATGGCCTGAGCTTTTGCGTAGACGTCACCTACGCCAGAGCAACCTTATCGATGAACTTGTACCGAGTTTCAGCTTCCAGCAGAATTTTACTCACATAATAAATGGGATGTTGGACGTCATCCACTTCTTTGATAAGCACAACGCTGACTGCCTTCAAAGACATTGCCAAGTACAGCTCCAATGTGTCCCCTACTTCTGGCTTAACCAACAGTGGGGGAGATGCTAAGTAAGCTTTCAATGCCTCGAACCCCTGTTAACATTCGGCAGTCCATTGAAAGGACTTGTTTCCTTTAAGGGTCTTGAAAAAGGGGAGGCACTTGTCTACCGAACGAGACATGAATCTGCTGAGTGCGGCCACTCTTCCGGTAAGCTCTTGCACTTCCTTTACCCTGGTCGGTGCCGGCATACTGAGGATCGCGGTAATTTTCGACGGGTTGGACTCGATGCCATGGTTGGATACCATGAATCCGAGGAACTTCCCTGAAGTGACTCCAAACGCACACTTGGCAGGGTTGAAGCACATTCTGTGTTGTCGTAGCACTCCGAATGCTTCCTCCAAGTCCGTAATGTGGTCCTTCCCGACCAGGCTTTTCACAAGCATGTCATCAATGTACACCTCTACGTTCCTTCCGATCTGCTCTGCGAAGATTTTGTTCACTAACCTTTGGTACGTGGCCCCAGTATTTTTAAGACCGAAGGGCATAACATCATAGCAAAAGAGGCCCTGGTTGGTGACAAAGGCAGTTTTTTCCGAGTCGACCGCATGCATTTAGATCTGATTGTAGCCAGAGTAGGCGTCCATGAAGCTTAATTGTGCATGTCCGGCCGTAGCATCGATGAGCTGATCGATTCAATGAAGGGGGAAACTGTCCTTGGGGCATTCTTTGTTTAGGTCAGTGAAATCAATGCAAATTCGCCACTTGTCCCCTGCCTTTGGGACCATGACGACGTTGGCAAGCCATTCCGGGTAATGGATTTCTCTGATAAATCCTGCTTCCAACAATTTCACTACTTCATCATCTATGAGACGCTGTCGATACGCTACGAACGTCTGCTTCTTCTGTCGCACTGCTGGTGCCGAGGATCTACATTCAGGAAATGTTGTGCAACGTCTCACGGAATTCCTGGCATGTCGGCAGTGGACCAGGCAAAAATGTCGGCATTAGCCCTTAAGAAACTTACTAGCTCTGTCCTCTACGGTTCTGCGAGTGATGACCCGATCTGGATCGTTCTATCTGGATTCTCCTCTACCAGAGGGACCTGGACTAGGTCTTCGGCGGGCATCCCTCTCTGCTGCTTGGGAATGTCCCGTAGATCTTCGGCATGCACCTGCAAGGCTTGGGCCGGCTTTTTGTAATCCGTGAGCTCGACTGAATAACATTTTCGCGACACGAGCTGATCCGACCGGCATTCCCCGGCTCCTCTGGGTGTAGGGAATTTGATGACCAGATGGTATGGAGACGGGACCGACCTGAGAGCAATCATATCGGGCCTCCCTAGCAAAGCATTGTAAGACGATGGGACATCGACTACTAAGAAGTTCATCGTGACCCTTGATTCCCGAGGATAAGTGCTTGCCCTGACGGGCAGCCGGATAGATCCCTTCACTATAACGAGGCCACCCAAGAAACTGACCAAGGGATAATCTACGGGCAATAAGCGCTCGTATGGAATTTCCATGGGTTGGAAGGCTTGCCAGTAGATAATATCAGCAGAGCTGCCTATATCAACCATGATCTTGTGGACATTGCTGTCCTCTATCCTCAAGGTGATGACAATGGCGTCTTCATGAGGCAGTTCCAGACCGCATAGATCCTCGTCGCTGAATGTCAGGAAGTCTCCTGTGCGGGCCCTCTTCCCGGGCCACTCGATTGATTTGACACTCCGAGCATAGGCCTTTCAAGCTATGGCAGATGTGTTGTCAGCCGCTGGTCCGCCGGTAATAGTCATTGCCTTTCGTCCCTGCTTAGAGGGATCATAAAATAAATCATCGACCGCGGCCGAGGTGGCCGCCTCGGCCAAGGAGGGTCGATCAATTGTTGTGCTCTTTTCTTGCATCGTACCGACCTTTGGTATACTCGATTTGACCTTCCCATCCTGTAGGTCATATCCCAGCCTTGTAGTTCTAACAATACTCACATTATCATAGGGTAAGTCTGCTATCGAAGGTGGATCGAGGACATACAACGGTGGCGGCGGACGCGTCTGGTCCCAGCATCGCCGTGGCAACCTAGGGTCGACCCTAAGTCGAGTTCTCCCCTGCGATTCCAAAGAATTCAATACTCTTCCCTATTCATGCACTTGTTGAGGGGTATAGGCGAATTGACAACGGATGACTCCGATGTCCCTATGCGTCGGGGTCGGTCCTCTTTCTCCCCTTTCCCCCTGCTGACCGGGCTGCTGCTCAGGGCGCCTGTTTGGGTACTGGGGCTCGACTGCCCTATCTCTCCTTCTTTCCTCTCTAGGAGGATCTCTTCGACCTTCTCTTCTGTCTACCCTCCTGGGCTCTCTTCTTTCCATTCTTCTTGGTTCCCTTTCGGGAGTTCTCTCCCGTGGTGGGAGGGGTGGTTTCCTCCTCTCTTCCCCTGTTGCCGCGGGTACCCTCGGGGCGTTGTGATCCACATATTGCTTATAGTACCCCCTTTGAATGAGATCATTGATCTCTGCCTGCAAGTTTCAGCACTCATCGGTGGTATGACCAATGTCCCAATGGTATTGGCAGTACTTGTTCGGGTTTCTCCATCGTGCTTCGGTTAAAATCTTATGGGGCCTTTACAGGTAGCCGTCATTAGCGATGAGCATGTAGACGTCTCCAAGGGGCCTGTTGAGCGGGGTGTGGTGTAATCACTGAACTTTTTCTAGATTAAGCCTCGGGCCCTAGCTTCCTCTCTTCTCGACCTCCTGTGCTCTCCTGAACGTGTGAGGTCTTGCCTTTCGTCTGTTCGCTTGTTGGGAGTATCAACTAAGCCCTTGTTGGCTTCGTAGATCTTGTTAGCTATGGCGAACTTCTCACATCGAGCCAAGAGCTCTTGCAAATCGGCTGGTTCCTTTTTGGCAATGGAAAATTTGAGTTTTGGGTCAGTGACCGCTGCTCTCAACGTAGCGAAATGAACCGCCTCGTCAATATCTTTCACCTGTAATACCTCCAAGTTGAATATGGCCAAGAAGGCCCGCAGGGTCTCATCGGACCTTTGTCTCATATTCATGAGGTGCGCACTTGTCTTTCGCTGCACCCTGCTTCCTTGGAAATGCATTCTGAATAGCCTTCCCATAGTTTTAAAAGAGGCGGCATGCTGAACCGCTTTGGCAAAGGGACCCTCATAATGATATCGGTCAAAGGGTTGCCTGTAGAGTAATCCCTATCTTCATCTGGGGTCACGCCTGCCTTTTTCATTGTCTCGACCTTTCGGTGCAGGATTGCTAACTGGTCCGCTATATTTGCGGCTACCTCCAGATCCATGGGAGCACTTTGTTTATCTATGCCCATGATGACCTCTGGTAGCGGCGCGTGTCGGGGGGCCAAGAGTTCTTCCAAGGCATCTTCTCCTCCTACATGTGCTTCTCTTGGTTGCGGACCTAGCCTCTCTCGAACTAATATTCTCCCATGCTGTGAGGTTGATCCTGTTCCACTGATTTTCGGACCTGGGTGCACTCTGGGCCCATTTCTGACAAGTCTATCCCCACTTTGCCCATGACGCTCCCGAGGAGGATCTCTAGGGGGGTCAGCTTCCTTATGCGGAGCAGTCGGGTGAACGACTCCTATGGGTGGACGGGAAGTAGCCTCTGCAACCGGGGGCTATAGCCCTTGTACAAATCTAGTTAACACCGTGAGCTGCTGCGCCACGGTTTCAAATTGTTCATATGTGACGAATGCCTCATTTGAGGGCACTTGCTCGGCCACTTGCTTTCCTCTATCTCCATTAGGTCTCGGTTCTGACCAATCTCCTTTTTCAGGGTTCATTCGCTGGTCAATCAGAGGGGGGGTGGGATCGACCATATGGCTTCGGGTTCTCCTTGGGCTCATAGCTCAAGATTTCTCTCTGGCTTTTATCCGTTGACGTCAAATCTCAAAAAAGCCCCACGGTGGGCGTCAAACTGTTTTGACCCTGATCCGTCTCGTAGGCCCACCAAACTGACTAGACCTGCAAGACAAGCAAAGACAAAGGGAGAAGGCGGGCCTATGGCCCCGTGTCCACTCCGATGCCAAAGTTAGGGCTCTGTGAACAGTTGATGGACTCAGTATCGAGCCCATAACAATATTTAAGTGTAAGTGGGGTAAATGAGAGATTCTCCGTCCCAGGTGTCAAAGCGAGAATCCAATGATGAGTAATAAGTAATAAATGTTCTAGTACCTGAATTCTCGAAATTTGCCCTATTTATAATGAATAGTGTATTTTTCTTAAATACTGCTTTTGTATTTTGCTCCTGTGTTCGAGTTTGTAAAGACATTTTCTTATATCCAATCGAAAACATCCACGTGGATTATTGGTCGAGTCCTACGTGTCGTGATCCTATTGAGAGCGTAGCAAAATTCCCCAACACCTGCCAATGACACTGGCTCTTTCTCTTCTACAGAATTACGTTCTTCTTATCCTTCTTCTTCTCTTTCTATATATATTCTTTTTTTTTCTTTTTCTTTTTTCCACTGGGTGGGTCCTGCACAACTACGACTCTATGACTGTGTGACAGCGAAGCAAAACGAATAGCGAGACAACTACACGAGACAAGATTTGAGCTTTCGCTGTCTGGCGTCGACACTTCCCTACCTCTTTGCTTTTTGCCCCATTCTCTTCAATCCCAAACCTACAGAAAACAACAGAAGAAAACAGAAGAAAATATAGAAGTGAACAGACTTCTCAACCTCCCCCATCTCTCTGCGGTGCCGGAGATCCTCTCCGGTGGGGGTTCCTTTTTCCTTCTTGCTGTTTCTATCTTTTCTTTGTGATCTGCTATGGACGAAAAGTCTGTTGAAACTCCACCCCTTCCGAGCTTGGAAGTTGCTTCTGAACCTGTTTCCACCTCTAATGCAGATCCATCCTTGCTACCTAAAGTCGGAAGCCATTCTCAGATGTACCAAGACCTATTTCCTCCGCTGAAGCCTATGTGTGAATCTGGTGCTGTCCTGAAACCAACCCCAGCGCCTAATGCCTGGAAAGAACAAGTTACTCATAACCTGAATCCTCCTAAGAAACTTATTCTCAGGTTCATACCTCCTTCTATCCGAGATAATCAACCCATTGGGATCTGTCCTGAAGAATCTGTTGCTGGGGAACTTAGAGTGTTGGACAATACTCTGGTAGGATTCTTTCTCGGAAAAAAACCAAACTTCACTTATGTTAAGAATAACCTGCTTCGCCATTGGAATCTGGCTGGTTTTGTTGAAATCCTTCAGCTCATCCATGGAGGATATGCATTTCGGTTCTCTGATATATCTGATAGGGACAAAATTCTGGAGATTGGGGTTTTTTATGTGGGAGGACAACCGATGTTCCTTCGACAGTGGGAACGAAGCCTGCATAATGGAGCTGTGCTAGGATTAAAAAAAGTGCCACTTTGGGTAACTCTACCAGGATTACCTCTGCATCTGTGGGGAGAAGAGTCTCTAAGTGCCATTTGTTCGGTTCTAGGAGTTTCCGCTATATACAGATAGCACCACTGCCCTGAAGAGTAGGTGGATCTTTGCGAGAGTTTGTGTAGAGTTCTCCGGCGAGTCACCCATGCTGGAAATGGTAACTATTGAAGATGATCAAGGAAATACCTTCTTCCAACCTGTTAAATACGATTGGAAGCCTCCTCAATGCTTGGCTTGTGGAGTTTTTGGTCATAGTGAAAAAGCATGTCAAATGAAGTCTCAACCTGTTCAAAGTTCTCCAAGGAGTGTTGATGATGCTGAGAAGGATCTGAATGGTCTCCCCGGGGTTGAAAATGATGAAGAGAGAGTTAATGATGTGGAGCAGCCTAAGGAACTTTCTGCAAAGTTGAAGGAATCTGAGATTTCTCAGGTGCGGCCAGAAGAGGAGTGGGTACCAATCCGGGCCAAGAAGAAAAGGTCCGGCGGGGCTATGGACGGACTGGGACATACCCAGGACCCGACCCAGATTCTGAACCACCAGAAGTATACTCTGCCCAGGAATGAGTCTTTGAAACACCTGTCGACTGCTGGTAAGTTGGCTGAGTCTGAACCCAATTTGAAATTTTCCCCCCTAAAGGCTTCTTTCCTTTCTAATGATAAAATCCAGACTGCGGCAGTTTGCACAGATCCTGTTTCGTGCTCAGCAAACCGTTTTGAGAGACTGCAATCCCTGGTGGAGCAGTCTTCTCAAAATGTAGACTCTAATCCCCATGCCGTGTCTGAAAACCTCTCCTTTTCTGCTCCTCTTGAGGCCCATTTGTCCCCCACCGCATCCATCTCATCCACTCATCTAATCAGCCCTGCCAAATCAGCTGGTCACACACCCTTTACCCATAGGAGGCCTTCTATTCTAAAAAAAGGAGGTAAGCTGAACCTTTTTGAAACCAGATCCTGTGTTGATCATCTTCGTGGAGGTGGTTCAAACCGAGCCCAACTTTCTCAAAACCCATCTCGGCTTGGTCCTATTGCCCCCCCCTCTTCATCTTTGCCCTCCAATAGATCCCTTTTTGATCAAATGAAAGCTTCTGTCCGACATAACCATGTAGGGAAGGGTGATCAGTCTAGTGGATCTGTTATGACTAAGACCTCCCTTGTGGAATGCATTACAAATAAGGAGAATGGATTTTCAGATACTGGACATCATGAACAAGAGCATAGGAAGATGAAGTTGGGAAACCGACTGAATATGCATGGAAAAGAAGGCAGTTTTTTTCATAAGGAATATGAGGAGGAAAGCTTGGAAACCACCCAAAGGGCTCAAAGTGGGGATGGAAATGGAAAAGGGATCCTTTGCGAGGATCCAAGGAAAGAAATGGTTGTTTGATTCTCTTGGAGGAGATTTGGTGCTGGAGGATTCTTCATTCAATTTCTATGATGAACATCATCTCTTGGAATATTCGAGGCCTTAATAGTGTGGGAAAAAAGAAGGTGTTGAGTAGGCTAGTGAAGAAGACAAAATCTGGCCTATGTTGCTTATCTGAGGCAAAATTAAATAAGGGTATCATCAAATTCTCTCTGTCTTCCATCATACGTGACTGGGACTGTATTTTCAATGACCAAGACATGGTTCACCCTCGAATCATTGTGTGGTGGAATCCAGCTATATTCAAGGTTGACAAAATTCGGGCAGAAAATCAAGTGCTCTACTGTAAGGTGAGTTTGATCCACTCGGATGTTCATTTTTTCCTGGCTGCTGTCTATGGGTCAAATGATCCTAATATTAGACAAAATCTTTGGCAGAGTTTAGTAGATTTTGGTAATACAGTTTCTATGCCGTGGATGGTAATTGGTGACTTTAATATAGTTCGTAGCAATGAAGAGAAGTGTGGTGGAAATGCAATAAATGGCCAGCACTCCTCAGCATTCAATGACTGTCTGAGCATCTGTAATCTCTATGATCTGAAATGGTCTGGGCACAAATACACTTGGAATAATAACCAGCTGGGTACAAATAGAATTTGTTGCAAGTTAGATAGAGCTCTTGTTAACCATGAGTGGATTGACCAATTGCAAAATTCTGAAGCCATTGTGATGGATCCTCTCATTTCGGATCATTCTCCCATTCTGGTGTATCTTCGGAAAGAGAAGAATTATGGTGCTAAGCCTTTCAAGTTCATTGATGCTTGGCTAGATAAAGCTGATCTCCTCCCATTAGTGGAAAAAGCTTGGGCTGTGCCCATTCGAGAACATATGTCCCCATTATCTTCAGTTGCAGCCAGATTAAGAAATGTGAAGAGTGCCCTCAGAGATTGGAATAGGAAATGTGTTGGGAATTTTCATACAGCTGTGCTTAAGGCTGAAGAAGAGTTGTCTTTTATCCAAGGATTGATGATATCTAACCATAATGATAGCTCTCTGGTAGTCATTGAAAAGGAGAAAAGAATTGCTCTCTTGCAAGCCCTTCAGAGTGAAGAAAAATTTCTGAGACAAAAATCCAGAGTTCAGTGGCTGAATCTTGGGGATAAGAACAACAAATTCTTTCACCAAAGTATGAGGTGCCATCACTATATCAATTCATATGATGGGATCATTGGTCCAGATGGTGTGAGAATTGAAGACCCTATGCTTGTGAAGGTTAAGGCTGAAGAGTATTTTAGAGATCTTTTTTCTTTGTCTGAGGTTGAGCCGATTGAGGACTTGACTACCCAGAATCTCATGATCAAAAAAACATTGACAGAGTGCCAGAAGGATCTTCTAATGCAGCCGATATCGGATGAGGAGATCAAAAGGACAGTCTTTGCATTTGATGGGAATAAAGCTCCTGGTCCAGATGGGTTTAATGCTTCTTTTTACAAACATGCTTGGAGTATTGTGGGTGAAGAGGTAACATTTGCCATTAAATGGTTCTTTTCTAATCCTTATATGCCTAGGGATGCAAACAATACTTTCCTTTGTTTGATTCCTAAATCGGATCGCCCTCAGACGTTTGCTGACTTTAGGCCAATTGCCCTTTGTAATGTTTTGTACAAATTCATAGCGAAGATCTTGGCTAACAGAATGCAGGTGATCATCCAGTATATTGTTTCTCCATATCAATCTGCTTTTATCAAAGATCGATGCATCTCAGACAATATTCTCCTGTGCCACGAAATTGTTAGAGGTATGGAAAGAGCTTCTTCCCCCTCCTCTGCTGTGCTTAAAGTTGACCTTCATAAAGCCTATGATTCCCTAGACAGGAGGTATCTTCTTGAAGTGATGAGAAGAATGGGGTTCCCTGATCTGGTTTTGAAGTGGATTAGTGCTTGCATCCACACTCCTATGTTCTCTGTGCTGGTGAATGGCAGTCCGGCTGGCTATTTCAAAGGCCAAAGAGGTATTAGGCAAGGGGATCCGTTATCCCCATACCTTTTCACCTTGGCTATGGAGCCTTTATCGGGGATGCTGGAGGAGGCCTATTCCAGGAAATTATTCTGTATTCCTAGACGTTGTAAAGACCTATCCATTACTCACCTTCTATTTGCAGATGATCTGATGATATTTGTGAAAGCTGCCCAAGAATCCATATCAGGTGTCCTCCGGGTTTTAAGCAAGTTTATGAATGTATCAGGCCTTTCTATCAACTTCAGTAAATCAGTGATTCTTCTTGGAGGTGTCTCTGATGAGATTAAACAAGTGTTGATAACTCAAAGTGGATTTCGAGAAGGTACCTTCCCTATTTCCCATCTTGGAATTCCTCTTGGTACGGCTAGCCTTTTAAGCAAGGACTGTGAGCCCATGATTCAAAAAATTAGGAATAAAATTGAGGGCTGGAAGTTCAGGTTTCTCTCATTCGCTGGAAGGATTCAACTTATTTCATCAGTGTTGCAAGGGTGCTACTTTTATTGGGCAGGAGTATTTGGAATTCCTAAGAAGACGAGTGATGCGATTGAATCTATTTTTGCCAAATTCTTATGGTCAGGTCCGGATATGAAGAGGAAGATCCATCATATTAGTTGGGCCAAAATCTGCCTCACTAAAAAGGAAGGGGGATTGGGAATTAGAAGAGTCCAAGATATGTGCAAAGCAGGAGCTCTGAAGCAGTTATGGAATATTACTTCCAACAAAGATTCTCTTTGGGTTCAATGGGTAAGGAAAGCTTATCTCAAGAAAGAGTCTTTATGGTCTGTTAAGAGCTCAAAAAATCTTTCGTGGATTTGGAGATCTCTGCTCAGGCATAGAGAATTGTTCAAGACAAAGGTGAAATATCAGCTAGGATCAGGGGAAAACACCTATTTCTGGTTAGATCCGTGGTTCAGGGGAGAAACCATTTGGAATGATAGTTTGGAGAATTCAGGCCTGCTATCAAGAGAGATGAAATTGGCTAAGGTCAGAGACTTTTGGGATAATTCGCACTGGAAACCATGTCCCTTTATTGATGTTCATAGCATAAGGTGTATTTGGGATGAGATTATGCAAAACTCTTGGCAACCATCTATTTCTAGGGATAAGATTTTTTGGACCAACGAGCATGGCATCCAAACTCCATTCTCCTTCAAAGAAGCATGGAAGGCTGCAAGGGTGAATCGGGCCGTCAACTGCTTGGCATAGGACAATCTGGTTCGCATCCAACATTCCAAAACATTCTTTTGTTTCTTGGAGGGTGTGTCTTAACGCTTTGCCCACTGCAGATCAACTCCAGATCCGAAATATTACAATACCCAGCTTATGTAGTTTATGTTCCAATGGAAGGGACTGTGTGAGACACCTTTTTTTTGAATGTGGATTCTCTTCATTCATTTGGACTACTTGCTTCTCAAGATGCAGGTTGAGATGCGTGAACTCAGATGACTACTCCTCTGAAGCCATGAGACTTGCTTCCATAAAGTCAAAAGGAAACAGTATCTCCTCCATTCCAAAGCTTGTCTTTAATTGTATGACTTATCATATTTGGAAGGAGAGGAACATTAGAATCTTTTCAAGGCGATCAAGATCTAAAGAAGAAGTGGCCAAGGAGATCATTCGAGAAGTTGAAGACAAAATCACTACCATGGTGTTCTCTAAGCCTGCAAACCAGGAAGATAGGTTCATTGCAGCAAATTGGAATATTGATGTTCATTGATAGTCTCAGGGTTTGATTGGCCGGTTGCCATCTTGTCATCTTCTGTTCTGGGGTGTTTTCTGGGTTTTTTGTGCTGGTTTTTGAATCGTCCAGCTTGTAAAACTTTCTTTGTCCAGGCCTTGTTGCCTGGTTGTTGTTTCCTCCCTTTGGGTTTTTAATAATATTATCTATTTACCCAAAAAAAAAAAAAAATTGAAAATTGGGTAGAGAATAGTAAAGTTGTTCATATCTCAGGTTCCAAGATCAACTACGGAGTGGGTGATTGCCCCAAATTTCTGATGTTCTTCGACCTTCGTTGGTGAATTACGATGGCTGCCCCAAAATCTCTGGGTTATAGAAGATAACCATTCAAAACGGGAAAATAGAAGTTTAGTCGCCAATCGGGGAAGGCGAAATTCACAAAGGAAAAGGCTTCAGCTTACCTAGTGACCTTCGTTGGTGAATCACCATGGTTGCTCCAAAATCTCTGGGTTGTAAAAGACAACCATTGATGGAAATGAGAAAATAAAAGTTCAATCGCCAGTCGGGGATGAAGAAGTTCATAGACAAAGGGGCTTCAGCTACCTAGTCGGGGAAGAAACGTCTCACACAATCGTCGTTGGCGAGCTAGGGTTTCTCATAATCGTCTCGTAAGGATAAGCTCAAGCTTGAACTGTCGGTGGGTTTTTTCCACTTTTACTGTTGTAAAAATTTGGATGGTAGGTTGAATCAAACATCAAGGGTAATATTGAGCTATAAAATACGAATTGAGATGATATCATCATCTAATAGGATTCAACTGACGATTTGGGTTTCTTTTGGTATTTCAGTTAAACGTTTGAAT
>JAMYWD010000542.1:0-158000 GCA_028583415.1 Protea cynaroides | reverse complement strand
AGCCATGTCCCTTTGCTTAAACCATATACATCCACAACCATAATCAGAGTAAATAAACAATAGCGGAAGTCTTTAATATTAATGAACTGAGTATCTAACATTGACAACATAAATAAAGTATCCAATTATCTCCAAAAGACTAAGAGATAGAATAAAATAAATTAATCAATTACATGTTCTGAATAATCCAACAAATAAATCTAATAAAAAATGCATGAGTTGCACTCGCATGACGAATCATGTGACTCCACCACAACTTCCATATCCATCGCCGCAATATGTCTGTACACCGGAGCATTCACATAATCTTTTACAGTAGCACCCTGCATCATCAACTAAAAATATTCGACATCGAAAGGGTGAGCACACATCATGGCTCAGTGAGTAAACAAAACAATGCAACAAACATATGCATGCATTCAATTCATATCTTTGGTCTGGTTCATAAGTTTGCAATGTGCAATTGAAAAGATTGGTGGCCATCGCATCTCTATACACGAGTGTATGAAGCTGCCCAATGGATCAAACACCACTGCAGTCCCACAAGCACCCATCATGGAATAGAGATAGAGCTAAAGTGCTTGGATCAAACACCGCATGACACTTCCCCTGATGCCCTACCCATACCAACACTTAAGCCCCTATTGGCGAGGGCTTACAAACTGGGCTCGCAACTAACCAGTCCTAATGTGAAACAGTGTATCCAAGGCCTCACCCCAGCATCCCTCAATACGTCCATAGAGATAGAGCTAAGGCCCCCCGACAGAGTCAGAGACTACACGGTCCAAGACCACCTCCCCTGATGCCCTACGACGTAATAGTTCTGCTAAGGTAATGGCGATACGATGATGTCAGTGGACAAGACTTGAGTAGAGATAGAGCTAGAGTCTGGTGACCAGGATGAACCACAGTGTCACGTCCTCCCCCTGATGCCCCACTTGCATCAAGCACACTAACCACACATAAACATTCACATGCCTATTCCTAGCATCATCATCATCATCATTATGTTATAAATAAATAGAATTAAATATGCATGAACAGTAATAACAGGAATATTGGATGACATGTGAAATGCACTATACACGCATACAAGCATAGAATCATTCATGGCATTGGACTCAATAAATAAAAATAGTTTATTATTAGCCAATTAATTTAGGTCTTGTTCCCTCACCTTTTGTTGATAGTAGATCCTCATTCAAGCTTTGTAATTCACTCTTAGATTACTTGGAAACCTAACAAGTTTATATATTTTTAATTAGAATTAATTCCCATGAATTTAGACTAACAAAAATTGAGGGGTCGCAGGTGTGGCAGCACCTGTGGTCTCAGTTTCTGCGACCTCAGGCCGTGGGGTCGCAAGGTGTGGTCACATATCTTGCGACCACACGTGTGACCACACCCTCCCTGGAAACTTCCCAATGCATGTGGTCGGACATGTGTGTCTCGTGTGGTCACACATCATGTGACCACACATGCGACCACACATGTGATGGTCGACCTTTCACTCTCAACTCTAATTCATTCATACTCAGATTCCTTGGCTTATCATTATGGTCCTTCCTATGATTGTTCTATGGCTTAAAACTAGTATTTTATACAGAATCCCTTGTCTACATAATTTCCACCCATGGATTCTCTTGGAATTTATCTATGGATTGATGATTTGGGTTTTATGAACTATTCTAGGCTCTCAATTTAACATGGGGAATGTTTTTATACCTTAGGCTTGTTGAAGATTCAGAGTTTTCTCTGAATTTTCTTCCTCCTTGGTCTTCCTTTTCAATTCTCCTTCTCTTTCTTATCTTTTCTTTCTCCCACTTTCAGTTTGAGTTCTAAAAGGGTGAAAGAGGCTAAAGGACATCCTATTTATAGAGAAAAATCCTCCATAATAAGCCCTATTGAGTTTAGGAAAGAACCCCCTTCGGATTAGGAAGGTTTCCTAAATTTGGTTCTGTCTGGGTTCCATGTGGTCGAAATAATCTGTCCTAAATATGCATGAGAAGTAATAGCAAGAATATTGGATGACATGTGAGATGCACATTATAAGCATATACGCATAGAATCAATCATGGCATTGGACTCAATAAAAGTAAACCGTTTGTTATTAACAAATTAGTTTAGATCTTGTTCCTCACCTGTTAGCAATACTCGATTTCCTTCCAAGTCTTGAAATTCTCTTTCAATCAATTTAACAACCTAAAAGTTATATGAATTTAAGTTAGGATTCATATATAACATGTTACAGTAGTAGAAAATCAAAACCGAGCACTGATAGGTGTTTGATTGGTCCTATGGTCTCATAATGTATCGACCTTACTGCCTACGGTCGATACCCTATGATCGCATATGGTGTTACCGTAACTGCGACTATATGATTCTTAAATCTTCCTGAATGCCTATGGTCGATCCTCTGATTAGGCTGGTCATGCTATGGTCGACCGTAGCTGAGACCTTGGGATTTCTTGTTACAGACTACATGCAATTCAAGTTCTTCCTAGGTCAAGTCCTCTGATCTTCAATTGGGTTTATTCTAAGGTCATCTTATGGCCATCATTAGTAATTTCTTATCAAACCTAATCATCAAATTCACTCCTCATAGTTCTCCTTGGGATTTTTTCAAAGAAATCACATGGATCATAATAGGTTGATATTGCCTATCTTCCATAGAAGTCTTATTCTATAGAGTTTACATCTCCAGGGATTAGGTTCATACCTTTGCCTATGATAGAGAGCCAATCTCTTCTCAGCAAGATCCTCTCCTTAGCCTTTTCTTCTTCTCCTTCTCTTCCTTCTCTCTCTTTAGGGTTTACTAATGTTCTAAAAGAGTGAAAAAGGGCTGAGGGACGTCCTTTATATAGAGGAAAACTATAAGACCCGTATCAAACTAATCCGGTCTTACCACCTTGAACCAGGTTCACCCATCATGGTCGAGGCAAATGGACCAAGGGCGTGAAGGAGAGCGAGATCCCAGGTATCAAATCGACCCAAAAACACTTAAAATAGAGGAAGGGTCGCATACCCAGCTAAACAGGGGCCGACCCTCCCAAATCGGAAACTCGGACCCTTAAAATTTGGGAGAGGGTCGGACAAGTGTCGGACCACGTGGTCGACGGGATCATCGACCCACTCATCGACCCTCACTTACTGTCGAAACTGAAATTAGGAAATTTCCTAATTTTTGATTGGGATTCTTTCCAAATCTCAATGGGACTATTATAGGACATTCCTACTCTATTTAAAGGACGTCCCTAAGCCACTTTCACTCCTTTCACAACCCTAATTGAATTGAGAGAAAGAGAGAAGAAGGAAAAGAGGAAGAAAGGAGGCAAGGAAGAAGACTTAGCAAAAAGGAGAAGAATTTCCGAAGAAAAGTAATCTTCTCGTGTATGGATACTAATTCCATGAGTTTCTACGGACCTTAGGTTAGATATGGTTGAGTGTAGGATTTCGGAGAAACCCAAACCATCCATTCATGGTGAGGTTTTCATGGAAAACCCGAGGATAATGCATGAAAGCCATCTAGGAGGATGAATCATGGTTTCAGACCATGGAATGAATGTTTTATGGAATGTGGAAGCAAGCCATAGGACCCCAAACACGAAGAATGATGTAAAAAGTGGAAATTGGACCAGAGTGCACCGAGGGTCGCACACAGGGTCGATAGACCCATCGACCCTAGGCACCCTGACCATCGACCCTCAGCATTCGGGAAGTTCAGACAGAGGGTAGGGTCGATAGACCCATCGACCCTATGTATCCCGAGCATCGACCCTCCGATCGACCCTCGCTAACAAAGATGGTTTTTAAATTTGGAATTAATTCTAATTAAATTCTATCGACTTTGTTAGGTTTGCTAGCATTATAATAACACTCTAGAGGTGATTTTAAAGCTTGGAAAAGTATCTTATAGCAAACTAAGGTGAGGAACCTTAACTCCAAACTAAATCGGTTAATAATAAACTGTTTTCTAATTCTTGAGTCCTATGCCATGTTTGATTTTATGCAAATATGTTTGTAATGTGCATACAAAGATGCCATCCAATATTTCTATTACTTGTTCATGCATATTTACTTTATTGCTTATAACATGATGATGATGATGATGATAGGAATAGGCATGTGCTTGTATGTGTGTGGTTGATGTACTTGATGCGAGCGAGTATCGTGGAGGTGTGATGAGAACGCCAATAAACGTTAACCTTTGGCGGGTCTCAAAGACTTTAGCTCTATCTCTAACTCAAGTCTTGTGCATTGACATCGCCGGATCGCCATTACCTTAGCGGAACTATTGTGTCGTAGGGTATCGGGGAGGTGGTCTCGGTCCTTGTAGTCTCCGACTCTACCGGGGGCCTTAGCTCTATCCCTATGGACATTCCGAGGGATGCCGGGGTGAGGCCTTGGATACACCGTTTGGCATTAGGATTGGTTAGTAGCGAGCCCGGCTTGCAAGCCCTCGCTAACGGGGGCTTACGTGTTGGTATAGCATTATATAGCAATAAACGCTAACCTTTGTTGTATAATGTTATGGTAGGGTGGATGGGGACGACGATAAACGTTAACCTTCGGGCGGACTTCCACACCCCCGTGTATAGAGGCGGTGTCAATAAACGTTAACCTTTGACCACCCAACCTTTCTATTGCGCATTGCAAACTATAAACCGGACCAAAGAGATAAATGAATGTGCATGCATATGTAATGTTGCATTGTTTTGGCTACTCACCGAGCCGTGTTGTGTGCTCACCCCTCGACGCCGAATATTTTTAGTTGATGATGCAGGTTACACGCTTGAAGACTACATGAATACTCCTACGCACGGGACGGTAGCAAAGAATGGACGCCGGAGTCGAAGATGATACACACGACTCCCTTGCGAGTGCAACTCGTGTGTATTTGACTAGATATTTTTATAGGTTTCTTTATTGGATTTATAAGACATGTATTTGGTATTTAAATATTTATGTCTCAGCTTAAACACGGAATAATTTGCTATTATTTATGGATATCATTTTAGTTCTCGGCTCATTTATTTATAAGACTTCCGCTATTGTGTATTTACTCGATTATGATGGTGAGTGTATGAAGGTCAGTAACGCTGGGGATAGCCTATTTGAGATCCCGGTTGAACCGTTGGTTATTTAGCGGTTCATCACACCATTCTCGAAATGTGCGGAATTGGGGTGTGACAACTTGGTATCGAAAGCATCTCGTGCCTTGCCCGCCGAACTATCATACATTCACAAAGAATAGTGAACCCGAGATAGGATAAAATAAAAACAGTAATATTAACACATTATAAGCACAAGTGATGTTGAGACCAAATTTAAAAAAGAGAATAATACATCTATTAAAAAGGAGAAACAAGTTGACATACAATGAGAGCGAAACAAAGTGTAAATATATATTTAAAGCGAGTACAGCCCACAACCCGACAAGCTACTCAAGTACAGGAAAAACAAAAAGTACAATCGGGAAGCGGGAGGCGAAGGAGGAGGTGGAGCCTCACGATCTCTTTCGTAGTCCCCGAGATAGACTCTAGTCAACCAGGCTATCCGAGTCCGGGTCGCCTCAGAGACTAGCCGTGAGATCGGCTACTCTCCCGTCGGTCCGCACGCCGGATCTCCATGAGCTCACCTATCCGCGCGCCCGATGTGTGCGCCGAGCAGCCAACAGCTCATCCACTCTCATGCGCCGAGCATCTAGCAACTCCTCCATCCTCGGTCCGACCCGCGCCGAGTCTCTCCGATCTCGCGCAACATCTCCATCATATCGAAGACGGATGCGAAGGACCAGCCTCATGAGAAGGACCGGCCCTGGGTACGGAATCCGCCGCATGCGAAGTACCAACTCCAGCCGCATGTGTAGGTGAAGGCGGGGGGTATCGCGGCCGACGTCCATGTACATACGATCATCATCGCCGACGGGATCCACCCGAGACCTAGCAAAGCAGCAGCAACGCCCTCAAAGATCGGCCACCTCAACCCGAGTGTGAGGGCGCACCATCGCGTCCCTCTCATCATCGCTAACCCGAGCGCCTCGAAGTCCCATCTTGCATATAGCCTCCCAATCTAGAGGCGACGAGAAGGTCTTCTCCCGAATCTTCTCATCTACCAGGTCAACCCCCGCACGAATCAACAAGTGTGGTGATCATACGTCCATAGGGTAGATTACCCCTATGACCGGACAATGTAGCACCGATCATCGCCCGCATGATGATGTAAGGAAGACAGACGGGCTGATGAGTGCATATACCGTAGATCAAAAACTGGGTCAGCCGAGACACCCTCTCATAATGCCCACTCTCGCGGGATCGGGTTGTGCCGAATGATCCTACGTAACACCCGGGGAGCCGGACGCGCAAGTAGCACGCCCTCATCCGCCACCGATCGGGCCGTAGTAACCGACTATCAATCTCGGCCCGCAACCACGCCCCAATAAAGTCGTGCTCACCCGGTGCACAGCACACCATAGGACCATCATAAGGAATGCCCAACAGGCCGGCCAGCCGCCGATAATCAAAGGAAATCTGCACCCCCTTGACGTAGCTAGTGATGCGCAACTCCCCGACCAAGCTCCACATCGCTGTGGTTTCCCACAACCCGAAGGTTACGGAGAACCGGCGCACTAACTCCGGACGTGTGCACGCATCGTATGTGATGACAGGGAGCCACCCCATATCACCAAAAGCTCTCTCTACATTGAACAAGGCTAGCTCACCCAGGTTCACCATACGACCCCCTTCCACTTTCTTGCCCGTATAGTAGGCATACCGTGCCTCGGCTTCATTGGAGCGGAAGCGAAGCGGATCACGAACCCCGGGTACTTTGGTACGAACCATAGTATCTCGCAGATAAGAAAGAAAAAGGAAAACAAGGAGTTAATAGGATAAAAATTTAAAAAAATTGGGCATTATAACGACGTAAGTTGGTCAAAAGCCTCACTTTTCACCCATACAAGTGGGCGGAGGACCTACATAAGTTCCAACACATCATACAACAGCTAAACATAAGGAAATTTTAACCGACAAGGTCCAATTTGAAGAAATTGCAAGAAATCGAAAAATTTTCGACAAATTAGGGCAAAAAGAGAAAAATCTAAGTTTCTCGATAACCAACCGATGAAACTCAAAAATTTTTTGAGGGCTTTCGCCCTCAAGACGCCAACAACAAAAGCCCCCAATAAAAATCGAATTTTTACGGTTGGAAAAAGTTTAATTTGAAAAATACAAGTTAAATGGGCAAAAACCTAGGAATGGAAACCTAAAAAACAAGTAAAAATGGGAAAGCATACCCGTAGGGGATGAAGTGGATGCCGAAACTCGGACTAAAATCGATCCACAACAAAGGAAAGTAGCACCGTAGCAACTCCTGAGAGAAGAGGCGAGCCGAAACGGGAGGGAAATAATAGAAAATGACCCAAAATCGGACTTTAAAAATCTGATTTTTGGTCGAGGGTCGGACAACTCGACCGGAGCCATCGACCCTCCGATCGACCCCCTAATCGACCCTCGCCTCGGAATCGACAAAAAAAACACAGGGTCGGACATTAAGGGTCCGACATACCATCGACCCCACCATCGACCCCGTATAGAAAAGACAAGATTTTGTTTATAAAATGAGCTCGAATTGGAATTGATTATTGGTTAACGTGCCTACATGACATATACATGATTTCTCACCTATTTTGATGATTTTCGGGCACCACCAATCATCGAAAAAGAAATATGTCCGGACGTAGAGTTACCCGACAGACCCAAAATACGGCCCCACCACCACCACCAGCGGAGGAGACTAGTCAAGAGAATAACCATGCACGTGGTAATCCGTAACCGGCAAACCCTACAAATTTGCCACCTCCACCACCGGAGCTAGCAACCGTGGTTATGAACCTAGCTCAGCAGCCTACAACAGATGCAACACGCACAAGCTCAAATGCAGGTTGCCATGGGGATTATGTATCAAGCCACCAAGCTGCACCCATACACACCGGGCAAGCCAGCAAAGCACGCGGGTAACCACCCGGCCCTCGTGACACCCTCAACAACCGGCTGCACCAATTCCGAGCAGGTCCCGTAGCAAGCACAAGGGATGTACAACTATCCACCCCCTATGTTTGGGGCATACCAAAATCAACCGGATCACTCCCGGCTAGTGGAGAGATTTTTGAAAATGAAACCGAGAGAATTCAACGGCAAGCCGCCCGATCCACCGTGGCCAGCACACCGGATAGACGAGATGGAAAGGAACTTCCTTATGATGACTATCACCGAGGAAGAGAAAAGTACTATGCGCCACCTTCATGCTCAAAGGCGACGCACACCATTGGTGGAAATCTACAAAGACGCACTTATTGACCAAGCACGCCCTACCGACATGGGCTATATATAAAGAAGCGCCCTTCGAGAAGTATTTCCCAAGAAGCTTCGTAGATTCAATGGAGAAAGAGTTCTTGAGTCCGCACTGGGGGCGATGTCCCGTAGACTCGGATCAACAGCCTATGAAGAGCTGTTTTTCTTCGCACCGGCTAGTATGCGGGAAGAAGATACCAAAACCCGTAGGTTTGTCGCGGGACTAAGAGGAAGCATAAGAGAAAATGTTCCGGGCTTAGAGAAGAAAATCTACAACGAAGCTGCCCGCATTGCTCGAGAGGATCGAATCGAGCCGTAAGGAGAGTTATTTCTCCCGCAACGCAGGCATCAAGAGACCAGCCGAAAACTCCTACAACGGGGGCAATAATAGGACGTATAAACCTTTTCGCCCTCGAATTTTGCTACTGCACCAAAGTCTACTTCCGCAGCCAACCACAGCCAAAGCCAAATTCAAGCCCCGGCGCTATAACCGCAACCAACCAGGGCATATGGCAAGAGAATGCCCAAAACCCAAGAAGCGCTACATCAAGGACGGGTATATGCCGTTACATCGAGGATGCTGCCGCACGCCCGATGTGGTCACGGTATGACCGAAACTTTTAAGATTATAATTTCATTGATTGAGCATGTAGACTAAGTAAAAACGAATCACGGGTATCGTACCTATCAATGGCATACCCGCCGCAGAGTACTCTTTGATTCAGAGCTACGCATTCATTTATATCCGTGTCGCTTGGAAAGAAGACCAATTTACCCATCAAAACATTAGACTACAAATTACTTGTACGGTCACCGATGGGATTAGAAGTGGAATTAGAGAAAGGTTATGGGCCATGTCCAGCCCTCATTGGCGAGAAAACCTTAGATGCAACTTTAATACAACTTGAGATGGCGGACTTTGACGCCATCTTGGGAATGGACCGGTTAGCTCGGGCATTCAGCAAACCTATTATGCGCCGAAAAGAAGCTAACGCTCAAAGACAAAGAAGGAGCAGAATCAGTTCTCGGAACCAAACTTCCCAGAGACGCAAGCTCATACTCTCAGATTAAAGGCTAAGAAGTGCCTTGAAAAGGGAGCCGCCGGATATCTAGTATCGCTGGTCGACCTAACCAAGGACGCGCCACGAATGGAAGATATTGATGTCGCGCGGGATTACCCGCATGTATTTCCGAGGAACTACCCGGATTACCACCCGACCGAGCCACGGAGTTTGTAATAGACCTTCTACCCGGAGCCGCACCGAGCATCAAAAGCACCTTATAGAATGGCTCCTACCGAACCGAAGGAATTAAAAGTGCAATTACAAGAACCGCTGGATAAGGGTTATGTTAGACCCAAAGATATCTCCATGGGGGAGCACCGTGTTGTTCGTAAAGAAGAAGGATGGTAGCGCTCGATTATGTATCGACTATCGAGAGTTGAATAAGCCGACAATCAAGAATCGATATCCGCTACCTCGGATCGATGACTTGCCCGATCGGCCACGTGGAGCAAAAAGTATTTTCAAAGATCGATCTTCGATCGAGCTATCATCAACCGAAGATTAAAGAAGGTGACATTCAAGACAGCTTTCCGGACAAGATACGGACATTATGAATTCTTAGTGATGTCATTCGGATTAACTAATGCACCGGCAACGCTCATGGAACTTATGAACCGAGCCTTCCACGATATGTTGGACACGCCGGTGATAGTATTTATTGATGACATATTGGTATACTCCAAAGACAAGGAAACCCATGTCAAGAACCCAAACGCAGCCCTACAAAGCTTAAGGAAAGAGAAGTTATACGCCAAATTTTCAAAGTGCGAGTTTTGGCTAAGTGAAGTCGCCTTTCTAGGCCATGTAGTATCCGCCGAAGGAATCAAAGTGGACCCCAAAAAGATCGAGGCTATCGTAAAATGGGAAGCACCAAAGAGCGCTCTAAATTAGAAGTTTTCTCGGGTCTAGCCGGTTATTATCTGAGATTCGTAGAAGACTATTCTCGGATTGCCGCACTCTCTCACCGCTTGACCAAGAAAGGTGAAAAATTTGTATGGACGGATAAGTGTGAAAAGAGTTTTCAAACACCGAAGACCGGATTGATATCCGCTCCGATTTTGACTATTCCGATCCCGTGACGCACGCTTACCTTATATACCGATGCGCCGGGATTGGGATTAGGATGTGTGCTTATGCAAGGAGAGCAAGCGATTGCCTACGCCCGAGACAATTGAAGGTACATGAGAAAAATTACCCCACTCACGATTTGGAGTTAGCGGCAAGAGTACATGCTGCCAAGATATGGAGACATTACCTATACGGAGAGAAATTCCAAATTAAGTCGGACCATAAAAGTCTTACTTATTTATTTAATCGAAGGAGTTGAATATGAGACAAAGAAGATGGCCGGAACTATTGAAAGACTATGATTGTGATATCCAAGATCATCCGGGAAAAGCGAACGTAGTAGCGCATGCATTGAGCGTAAAAGCAATGATAAAATCTCAAGGAGAAGTTAGCACGACCGCGGCAATGTGCACTACCGGAATTGTATTCAATCACGGCAACGAGCAAGATGTGATAGACACAACGGATGGATCAGCCAACCAAGGGTTTATTCATCGGCTTTCGAATATGTTCGCGGCATTGAAGATTATACCGGATATAGTGGATGAAGCGAAGACAACTATCAAAGCAGATCCTTATCCGAGAACAGGACACGAAGATATTGAGAAAGGTAGGACTAACCCCGAGTTCACCTTGGATGACGAGAAGGTACCGAAATACAAAGGAAGAATATGTGTAACCGAAACAAAAAGTGTAGACATTAGACACCGACTCATGAAAGAAGCCCACACCACCATCTACTCGGTACATCCCGGAAGTACAAAGATGTATCATGACCTAAAGAAATTATACCGGTGGAGGGGAATGAAAGCAGATGTAGCTAAGTTCGTGGTCTCAATGCCTAAATTGTCGAAAAGTAAAGGCCGAACGACAAAGACCCGCAGGACTATTGCAGCCGTTACCGGAACCAAGCATGGAAATGGGATCTGCATCACTATGGACTTCGCCACGGGACTACCATTGACTCCCGAGTAGTAGACGCAGCTTTGGGTGATTGTAGACCGCCCGACAAAGACAGCTCGCTTCATACCTATACGAACTCGCAGATACACCGGAAAGGTTAGCAAAGCCGTATGTGGATAACATTGTTCGCTTACACGGTGTACCGTAAAAGCATTGTGTCGGATAGAGATCCACGATTTACTTCTAAATTTTGGGAAGGATTGCAAAAGGCTATGGGTACAACGTTGAAGTTCAAGACGCATTCCACCCACGCACGCATGGACAGTCGAGCGCACAATTCAGATTCTAGAAGATATGCTACGAGCATGTGTAATTGATTTCAAGGGATCATGGGATGAAAGGTTACCATTGATCGAGTTCGCTTATAACAATAGCTATCGCTACTATACGTATGTCACCTTATGAAGCACCGTATGGCGTAAAGTGCCGAACTCCTTTGTTTTGGAATGAAGTTGGAGAACGTAGTATTGTTGGACCAGAATTTGTTGAAGAGACTTGTCGAGTGGCCGACATTATCAAGGAAAGAGTAAGAACAGCTCGTAACCGCCGAAGCAATATGCGGATACTCGACGAAGAGATCCAGAGTTCGCCGTAGGTGATAAAGTATTTTTGAAGGTATCGCCTATGCGAGGATTGAAAAGGTTCGGACAAAAAGGGAAACTAAGTCCAAGATATGTCGGGCCATATGAAATTCGGCTAAGCGTGGAAAAGTAGCTTATCGCTTAGCACTACCACCATCTATGTCAAGTGTGCATGACGTATTTCACATATCCTTATTGAAGAAGTATGTCAAAGACCCAACACATGTTTTGACAAAGGATTTGCCGTAATTGGACCGATGATTTGACATTTGAAGTAACACCAACGGAAATCACTAGTCGAAAGGTTCAACGCCTACGCAACTGTAGATATCTACTATGTTAAGGTCACATGGAAAAGTAGAGACATGGAAGAAGTTACATGGGAAGAAGAAAATGCTATGCGGAAGCAATACCCTCATTTATTTGATTCGTAAGGTACGCCCAATTTCGAGGACGAAATTTTTATAAGTTGGGGGGAGTTGTAAGACCCGTGTCAAACTAACCCGGTCTTACCACCTTGAACCGGGTCCACCCATCATGGTCGAGGCAAATGGACCAAGGGCGCGAAGGAGAGCGAGATCCCGTGCATCAAATCGACCCAAAAACACTTAAAATAGAGGAAGGGTCGCATACCCAGCTAAAACAGGGTCGACCCTCCCAAATCAAAACCCGGACCCTTAAAATTTGGGAGAGGGTCGGACAAGGTCGCACTACGTGGTCGACGGATCATCGACCCTCTCATCGACCCTCACTTACTACCGAAACTGAAATTAGGAAATTTCCTAATTTTCGATTGGGATTCTTTCCAGATCTCAATGGGACTATTGTAGGACATTCTTACTCTATTTAAAGGACGCCCCTAAGCCACTTTCACTCCTTTCACAACCCTAATTGAATTGAGAGAAAGAGAGAAGAAGGAAAAGAGGAAGAAAGGAGGCAAGGAAGAAGACTTAGCAAAAAGGAGAAGAATTTCCAGAGAAAAGTAATCTTCTCGTGCATGGATACTAATTCCATGAGTTTCTACGGACCTTAGGTTAGATATGGTTGAGTGTAGGATTCCGAGAAACCCAAACCATCCATTCATGGTGAGGTTTTCATGGAAAACCCGAGGATAATGCATGAAAGCCATCTAGGAGGATGAATCATGGTTTCAGACCATGGAATGAATGTTTAATGGAATGTGGAAGCAAGCCATAGGACCCCAAACACGAAGAATGATGTAAAAAGTAGAAATTGGACCAGAGTGCACCGAGGGTCGCACACATGGTTGATAGACCCATCTACCCTCATGGTTTTTAAATTCGGAATTAATTATAACTAAATTCCATCGACTTTGTTTGGTTTGCTAACATTATAATAACACTGGAGAGGTGATTTTAAAGCTTGGAAAAGTATCTTATAGCAAACTAAGGTGAGGAACCTTAACTCCAAACTAAATCGGTTAATAATAAACTGTTTTCTAATTCTTGAGTCCTATGCCATGTTTGATTCTATGCAAATATGTTTGTAATGTGCATACAACGATGCCATCCAATATTTCTATTATTTGTTCATGCATATTTACTTTATTGTTTATAACATGATGATGATGATGATGATAGGAATAGGCATGTGCTTGTATGTGTGTGGTTGATGTACTTGATGCGAGCGAGTATCGTTGGAGGTGTGATGAGAACGCCAATAAACGCTAACCTTTGGCGGGTCCCAAAGACTTTAGCTCTATCTCTAACTCAAGTCTTGTGCATTGACATCGCCGGATCGCCATTACCTTAGCGGAACTATTGTGTCGTAGGGTATCGGGGGAGGTGGTCTCGGTCCTTGTAGTCTCTCGACTCTACCGGGGGCCTTAGCTCTATCCCTATGGACATTCCGAGGGATGCCGGGTGAGGCCTTGGTATACACTCGTTTGGCATTAGGATTGGTTAGTAGCGAGCCCAGCTTGCAAGCCCTCGCTAACAGGGGCTTACGTGTTGGTATAGCATTATATAGCAATAAACGTTAACCTTTGTTGTATAATGTTATGGTAGGGTGGATGGGGACGACGATAAACGTTAACCTTCGGGCGGACTTCCACACCCCGTGTAGAGGCGGTGTCAATAAACGTTAACCTTTGACCACCCAACCTTTCTATTGCGCATTGCAAACTATAAACCGGACCAAAGAGATAAATGAATGTGCATGCATATGTAATGTTGCATTGTTTTGGCTACTCACCGAGCCGTGTTGTGTGCTCACCCCCGACGACGCCGAATATTTTTAGTTGATGATGCAGGTTACACAGCTTGAAGACTACATGAATGCTCCTACGCACGGGACGGTAGCAGCAATGGACGCCGGAGCCGAAGATGATACACACGACTCCCTTGCGAGTGCAACTCGTGTGTATTTGACTAGATATTTTTATAGGTTTCTTTATTGGATTTATAAGACATGTATTTGGTATTTAAATATTTATGTCTCGCTTAAACACAGAATAATTTGCTATTATTTATGGATATCATTTTAGTTCTCGCTCATTTATTTATAAGACTTCCGCTATTGTGTATTTACTCCGATTATGATGGTGAGTGTATGAAGGTTCAGTAACGCTGGGATAGCCTATTTGAGATCCCGGTTGAACCGCTGGTTATTTAGCGGTTCATCACACCATTCTGAAATGTGCGGAAATTGGGGTGTTACATCTTCAGTCATCCAGGGATCCCTTAACACGTGTGTTGGATCTCTGATGTACTTCTTCAATTATGAGACATGGAATACATCATGTACACTAGACATTGATGGTGGTAGTGCTAACTGATACGCTACCCTTCCACGTCTATCTAGAACTACATAAGGTCCAATATATCTGGGACACAACTTTCCCTTCTGTTCGAACCTTTTCAAATCATGCATAAGAGATATTTTCAGAAATACCTTATCACCTATGGTGAATTCGAGATCTCTACGTCTATTATCTGCATATTTCTTTTGATGGTTCTAAGCCATTCAGACCCTTTCTTTGATAAAGTCGACCACTCGACAAGTCTCTTTAACAAACTCTGGTCCAACAATACTCCGTTCTCCAACTTCGTTCTAAAATAAATGAGTTCGACACTTCCTACCATACAGTGCTTCATAAGGTGACATCTGTATAGTCGCTTGATAGCTGTTGTTATAAGCGAACTCAATCAATGGTAGTTTCTCATCCCATGATCATTTGAAATCAATTACTCAAGCTTGGAGCATATCTTCTAAAATCTAAATGGTACGTTCTGATTGTCTATCAGTCTGAGGATGGAATGCAATACTAAACTTCAACGTTGTACCCATAGCCTTCTGTAATCCTTCCCAAAACTTTGAAGTAAAGTGTGGGTCTCTGTCGAACATGATGCTTTCAGGTACACCATGCAATCTGACAATATTATTCACATACAACTTAGCTAACCTCTCTAGGGTATACTGAGGTCGTATAGCTATGTAACGAGCTGTCTTAGTCAAATGATCTACAATCACCCAGACCTCGTCAACTACTTGGGGAGTCAATGGTAACTCAGTGACGAAGTCCATAGTGATGCAGTCCTAGTTCCATGTCGGTTTTGGCACTGGCTGCAATAATCCTACAGGTCTTTGCTTTTTAGCCTTTACCTGTTGACAATTCAAGCATTGAGACATAATTTAGCTACATCCGCTTTCATTCCTCTCCACCAATATAGTTTCTTCAGATCATGATACATCTTTGTACTTATAATATGTACGGAATAAGCGCTGGTGTGGGCTTCCTTCATTAGTCTGTGTCTAATATCCAAGTCTTCATTTTCAGGAACATATACTCTCCCTTTGTATCTTATTACTTTATCAGAATCCAAGGCGAAGTCAGGGTTAGTCCTACCTTTTTCAAGGTCTTCTTGCACCGTTCTCTGATAAGGGTCTGATTTAATAGCTGTCTTTGTCACACCCCAATTCTGCACCAACCAGAATGGTGTGATGAACCGTCTATGATCCAACGATTCAACCAGGATCTCGAATAGGCTATGTGTAAGACCCGTATCAAACTAACCCGGTCTTACCACCTTCAACCAGGTCTACCCATCATGGTCGAGCCAAATGGATCAAGTGCGTGAGGGAGATCACGATCCCAGGTATTAAAATGACCCGAAAACACTAAAATAAGGGGGAGGGTTGCATACCCAGCAAGGCAGGGTCGGACCCCCCAGTATAAAAGTCAGACCCTGAGTTTTTAACCGGGGGTCGGACATTTTAGAACCAGGGGTCGACGGGATCTCCGACCCCCTCATCGACCCCCAATCTGCCGACAGAAACCGTGAATTAGGAACTTTTCAAATTTCAATGGGATTCTTTCCTAATCTCAATGGGACTTATTTTGAGAGTTTCTACTCAATAAATAGGACGTCCCTAAGCCTCTTTCACTCCTTTTAAAACCCTAATTGGATTGAGAGAAAGAGAAGAGAAGGAGAAGAGAAAGAGAAGAGAAGGAAAGTGGAGAAGAAGATCAAAGAGAAGGCTTCAGAGAAACAAGCCTAATTCTCAGGTATGGATACTATCTCCATGTAATTCTACAGACCTTAGAATAGATAGTAAAGAGGATGTGATCTAGGAGAAACCTAAATCATCCATCCATGGTTAGGTTTTCATGGAAAACAATGGGGGAGATCATAAAAACCATGTAGGTGAATAAACTATGGTTCTAAGCCATGGAACATGTATGTAATGGATTGTAGAAGCAAGCCATAGGACCCAAACACGAAGGAATGGACTGTAGGATGAAAATTTGACTAAACCCATAGGGGGTCGCACGGGGGGTCGATGGCCAATCGACCCTACCAGACCCTAACAATCAACCCCCAGTGTTCGGGAAGTCTAGAATCTGGGTGGTAGCACCCAGGGTCGATGGAACCTCCGACCCTAGCATCGACCCCCAGTTAACAGCATGCTTTTTAAAATCAGAATTAATTCTAATTAAATTCCATCGACTTGATTAGGTCTTCTAGTGATATAATATTGATATTTAGTTGATTCTTAAAGCTTGAAAAAGGATCTACGATCAAGCAAAGGTGAGGGAACAAGACCTAAACTAATTGGTTAATAATAAACAGTTTTATTCTTGAGTCCAATGTCATGATTGATTCTATGCGTGTATGCTTGTATGTGCATTCAACATGTCATCCAATATTTCTATTATTACTGTTCATGCATATTTAAATTATTGTTTATAACATGATGATGATGATGATGATGATAGGAATAGGCATGTGAATGTATGTATGTGGTTGGTGTGCTTGATGCGAGCGAGTATCAGGGGGGTGTCATAGGCCGGGCCTCAGCACTCTAGCTCTATCTCTAACTCAAGTCTTGTCCACTGACATCGTCGTATCGCCATTACCTTAGTAGAGCTATTACGTCGTAGTGTATGAGGGGAGGTGGTCTTGGACCGTATAGTCTCTGACTCTACCGGGGGGCCTTAGCCCTATCTCTACGGACGTATTGAGGGATGCTGGGGTGGGGCCTTGGATACACTGATTGGCATTATGATTGGTTAGTTGTGAGCCTAGTTTACGAGCCCTCGCCAGCAGGGGCTTACGTGTTGGTATGGGCAACTGGTACAACAATAAACGTAACCTTTGCGTATACATTGTCCATGGTGGGTGCATGTGGGACGACAATAAACGTTACCTTTGGGCGGTTTCACACACTCGTATATAGAGGTGCGGCGTTAATAAACATAACCTTTGGCCACCTATCCTTTCTATAGCACATTGCAAACTTATTTACCAGACCAAAGATATGAATTGAATGCATGCATATGTTTGTTGCATTATTTTTTTTGCTCACTGAGCCAAGATGTGTGTTCACCCTCTCGACGTCGAATATTTTTAGTTGATGATGCAGGTACTATTGTCGAAGATTATATGAGTGCTCCAGTGTATGTGCGTGTTGCTGCAATGGAAGCCAAAGACTTAGTGGACACGCATGACTCCTCATGCGAGTTCAACTCATGCGTATTCGATTAGATTTTCATTTGAATTATTAAAGGAATGTAATTGATATTTTATTATTTATGTCTCAGTTGATACAACAATAACTTGATATTTTATTTTTGATTATTACAGTTTGAGTTCTCAGTTCAATTACTATAAGACTTCCGCTATTGTGTATTTATTCTGATTATGGTTGTGGATGTGTATGGTTTTTATTTTTAATGGACATAGCCTATTAGAGATCCTGGTTGAACCATTGGTTTATTAGCGGTTCATCACACCGTTCTGAATGGTGCAGAATTGGGGTGTGACAACTTGGTATCAGAGCATCTCAGGCCTTGTCTGTGAAACCCGTATACTTCCACAATAGGTGGTGAACTGAGATAGGATAAAAAAAAATTTAAAAGATGTAATAATCACACACCATAAGCATCTGTGTTGTTTGAGACTAAATGGAAAGAGAATAATAAATTTATTAAATGAGAAACAAATTTATATACAACCAAAAGGAAGAACAAATGTTTATATAATTAAAGTAGAGTATAGTCCACAGTCCGCACAGTTACTCTGAAGTACAAAAAGAAAGATAAAATAAATACATCAAGAAGCTGGAGGTGATGGGGGAGGCGGTGCCTCACGGTCTCTATCATAGTCCTCAGTGTAGACTCTAGTCAATCAAGCTATCTGAGTCTGGGTCATCTGGAGACTAGCTGTGAGATCAGCCACCCGCTGGTCAGTCACACGCTGAGCATCCCTAAGCTCTCCCACCCGCTGATCCGACATGTGCTGAGCAGCTAGAAGCTCTCCCACCCGCTGGTCCGACACGCGTTGAGCAACCAGAAGCTCTCCCACCCACTGATCGGACAAGCGCTGAGCCTCTAGAAGCTCTCCCATCCTCAAGTCAGACATACGCTGAGCCTCTCGAATCTCGTACAAGATCCCCATCATGTCACCAGAAGGAGCATACGAAGGACCAGCTGCATGCGAAGGACCAGCTAAAGAAAACGGACCAGCTCCTGTAGTATGAGTAGCTGATGGAGGAGGTATGGCATCTACATCCATGTATAGCCGATCGTCATCATCCCCATGAGCCCCTGCTCCAGCGGCTGCTGCTGCTGCCTCAGCGTCAGCCATCTCCACTCGAGTGCGAGGGCACACCATCGCGTTCCTCTCCTCATCGCTGACCTGGGCATCTCGCATGCCCATCTTGCAAATAGCCTCCCAATCCAGAGGCGATGAGAAGGATTTCTCCTGAATCTTCTAATCCAACAAATCAACCCCCAGGCGGGTAAGCAAGGTAGTGATCATGCGTCCATAAGGAAGGTTGCCAGTGTGACTGGGCAACGTGGCACTGATCATCGTCCGCATGATAATATAGGGAAGGCAGACGGGCTGCCTAGTGCATATGCAGTACAAAAGATACTGGGTCAACTGGGAGACCCTCTCGTAATGACCACTCTACAGTATCAAGTTATCCTGAATGATCTTGCAGTATACCTGTGGATCTGAACGCAGATAACTCGCTTTCATCTCCCAGTGATTGGGTCTGATGAGCTGACGATCAATCTCAGCCCTCATCTGTAAAGAAAAGAACTGGGGCTCTCCAGGAGCACAGAACACCAAGGGGCAATCATAGGAAATGCCCAACAAGTCGACCAGCTGCCGATAATCGAATGAAACATCAACCCCTTGACGTAGCTAGTGATCCGAAGCTCACCACCTCTCTCAACATCATTATAATCTCCCACCACCTGGAGATTACAGTAGAACTGGTGTACCAAGTCAGCACGGGTACAGGCATCATAGGTGATGACAGGAAGCCATCCCATATCACCAAAGGCCCCCTCCACATTGAACAAGGCTACGCTAGCCAAGTCCACTTTGTGGCCTCCCTCTACCTTCTTGCGAGCATAGTGGGCATACTACGTCTCGACTTCATTGGAACGGAAGCGAAGACGGTCGCGAACCCTGGGTACCTTGGTACGAGCCATAGTATCTTCAAATAAGAAAGAAAAACAAATAATGGCTTAGTAGAGAGGAAAAACCCAAAATTTCGACATTATAACGACGTAAATTGGTCAAAAGCCTCACTTTTCACCCATACATGTGGGCAGGAGGACTTACATAGATCCTAAACTATCCTGTGAGACTTATCCAGTCGGAAATTTTAACTAATGAGATTGAACTGGAAGAAATTTCAAGAAATTCAAAAAATCGACAAAATTAGGGCAAAAAGTGTAAATTTTGAGTTTCTCGATAACCAACCGATGAAACTCAAATATTTTTGAGGGCTTTCATTCCTCGAATCACCAACAACAAAATCCCCCAATAAAAATCGAATTTTTACGATTGGAAAAAGTTTAATTTGAAAAATACTAGATATACGAGCAAAAACCTAGGTAAAGAAACTTAAAAACATGAAAATATAGAAGACATACCTGTAGCGGAGGTGTAGACGACGAAGCAAGGAGTGCAAAACGCCAACGGATCGGAGTTGTCACTGTGGCAACTTAGAGGGACGAGATGAGTCTAAGCGGAGAAGAAAGAATGGGAAATGAACTTTGAATCGGAACTTAAAAATCTGATTTTTAGTCCGGGGGTCGGAAAATTTGATTAAAACAATCGACTCACCCATCGACCCCCGCATCGACCCTCGGCTCTCGGGAATCTGACAGAGAACCAGGGGTTGCACCCTAGGTCGGACATCCTCCGACCCCCCATCGACCCTCGGCTCTCGGGAAGAATGGGTGATTTCCTAGGGTCGCATACTGAGGGTCGGACACCCATCAACCTTACAGTGAAAACACAGCATTTTCGACAGAATGATCTGTAAAATTTGAAATTTGCAATTGTTAGTTGTTTTAAAGTATGAGAATGAAGTATTTAATGACTGTCTCTTGTGTTCAATGATTTCAGGCAATCCCACTATCAGATTAATTAATGGCGGGACGCAGAGTAACCAGACAGAGCCGTAACTCTATTCCACCACCACCACCTGTGGGGGAGAATAGCCAGACACACTTGGAAACACAGGGGAACGCAAACACAGAACTGTCCGTCATGAATGGGCAGACAAATCCTATAAATCTATCAGCTCCACCTACAGACTTGGCCACAGTCGTATTGAACTTGGCCCAACAGCTGCAGCAAATGCAACAGGCACAAGTTACTATACAAGCTGCCATAGACATAACTCCTCTAGCTGCACAGACACCTCCAATGCTAGCAGGACAGGCAAGCACAGCACCAGGGGGGAGTAACACAGTACCCCACGCACCTCAGACTCCTATCATGCAGGCTCAAGTACAAAATCTTGAGATAGCTCAAGGTGGATATCAATACCAACCACCTATGTATGGAGCGTATGTCCCACAACGACTAGACCACTCCAGACTGGTGGAGCGTTTTCTGAAACTGAAGCCCAAAGAATTTAATGGCAAGCCAGCAGATCCTTTATGGCCGGCACACTGGGTTGACGAAATGGAAAGAAACTTTATGATGATGACATTAAATGAAGAAGAAAAAGTGTTGTGTGCCACCTTTATGCTGAAAGGAGATGCACACCATTGGTGGAGGTCTACCAGGACTTATTTATTACCAAAGCACGCCCAACTGACTTGGGATATTTATGAGGAGGCGTTCTTTGAGAAGTACTTTCTGAGAAGTTTCAGAGATTCTATGGAAAGAGAGTTCCTAAGTTTATATCAGGGGCAGATGACCGTGGATGCGTATCAACAGCGTTATGAAGAGTTGTTCTTCATTGCACCCACCAGTATGCAAGAGGAAAACACCAAGACCCGAAGGTTCGTCATGGGACTTAGGGGAAGCATCCGCGAGCATGTTCTGGGACATGAAAAGAAAATCTATAATGAAGCGGCACAAATTGCTCGAGTTATAGAATCGAGCCAGAAGGAGAGTTATTTCATGCAAAACAGAGGTATAAAATGGCCAGCTGGAAATTCTTATAATGGGGGAAATAACAAGACATTCAAACCCTTCCGTGCTCAAGGCTTTACCATTGCAACCAAGACTACTTCCATAGCTCAACAACAACAAAAGCCAATTACTGAAGGGATAAAATGTTTTAACTGCAACCAAGTGGGAATATAGCAAGGGAATGTCCTAAGCCCAAGAAATAGCTACATCAAGGACGAGTTTAAGCGGTTACATCTGAGGATGCTGCCGCATCGCCTGATGTGGTCACAGTTATGACTTAAATTTTTTGTTAGTTGTATTACATTGTATGAGCATGTATACTAAACCAAAACAAATCACAGGTATCGTACCTATTAATGGCATTCTCGCCCTCTTTGATTCAGGAGCTACTCATTCCTTTATATCTGTGACATTTGGAAATAAGTTAAATCTACCCCTTAAATCCTTAGACTGCAAACTACTTGTACGATCACCTATGGGATTAGAAGTGGAGTTAGAAAAAGGTTATGGACCATGTCCAGTTTTTATTGATGAAAAGACCTTGGATGCAACCTTGATCCAACTTGAGATGGCAGACTTTGACGTCATCTTGGGAATGGACTGGTTAGTTCGGCATTCTGCAAACCTATTGTGTGCCGAAAAGAAGCTAACATTTAAAGACAAGGAAGGAGCAGAGTTCAGTTTTTTGGGAACCAAACTTCCCCGTAAACGAAAGCTCATACTCTCTGCGCTAAAGGCTAAGAAGTGCCTTGCGAAAAGAGCAGTCGGGTATTTAGTATCTGTAGTCGACCTTACCAAGGAAGCACCACGAATGGAAGATATTGTAGTCGTGCGTGACTTTCCAGACGTATTTCCTGAAGAACTACCAGGATTACCACCCGACCGAGCTACAGAGTTTGTTATAGATCTTATACCTGGAGCCGCACTAGTATTGAGAGCACCTTATCGAATGGCTCCTACTGAACTAAAGGAATTGAAAGTACAACTACAAGAACTGCTAGACAAGGGTTATATTCGCCCTAGTATATCACCATGGGGAGCGCCAGTATTATTCGTGAAGAAAAAGGACGGTAGCGTTCGCTTGTGTATAGACTATCGAGAACTGAATAAACTGACAATCAAGAATCGGTATCCATTGCCTCAGATCGATGATCTGTTCGATCAGTTGCAAGGTGCCAAAGTATTTTCCAAGATCGATCTTCGGTCAGGCTACCATCAGTTGAAGATTAAAGGTGGTGATATTCCTAAGACAACATTCAGTGTTAGATATGGACATTATGAATTATTGGTTATGTCTTTTGGATTGACAAACGCACCAGCAACTTTTATGAAACTTATGAACCTAGTTTTCCACGACATGTTGGATACGTCAGTTATTGTATTCATTGATGATATATTAGTCTACTCCAAAGATGAGAAAACTCATGTTAAGAATCTAAACGCCGCTCTGCAGCGACTACGGAAGGAAAAACTCTACGCCAAATTTACAAAGTGTGAGTTTTGGCTAAATAAAGTCGCATTTCTAGGCCATGTAGTATCCGCTGAAGGAATTAAAGTGGATCCTAGCAAGATCGAGGCTATTGTAAAGTGGGAAGCACCGAAGAGCGTTGTAGAAATTAGAAGTCTCTTGGGTCTAGCTGGGTATTATTGACGATTTATGGAAGGCTATTCCCGAATTTCCGTACCTCTTACCAGTTTGACTAAGAAGGGCGAGAAGTTTGTCTGGACGGATAAATGCGAGAAGAGTTTCCAAACCTTGAAGGCTAGATTGATATCAGCTCCAATCTTGACCATCCCGATTCTAGGACAACCATTTATCTTGTACACCGATGCGTCAGGACTGGGATTAGGATGTGTACTTATGCAAGGAGAACAAGTAATTTCTTATGCCTCAAGACAACTGAAGACACATGAGAATAACTATCCCACTCATGATTTGGAACTAGTGGCAGTAGTACATGCTGTCAAAATATGGAGACATTATCTGTACGGGGAGAAGTTTCAGATTAAATCAGACCATAAAAGTCTTACTTATCTATTTAATCAGAAGGAGCTGAATATGAGACAAAGAAGATGGCTAGAACTATTGAAAGACTATGATTGTGATATCCAGTATCATCCGGGGAAAGCTAATGTAGTAGCCGATGCATTGAGTAGAAAGGCAATGATAAAATCTCAGGGAGAGGTTAGCACAACTGCCGCAATGTGTACTACTAGAAAGGTATTCAAGCACGGTAATGAGAAATTTGTGATAGATGCACCAAATGGATCAGCCAACCAAGGGTTTATTCATCGGTTTTCAAAATGTTCGCCGCATTGAAGATTATACCGGATATAGTTGATGAAGTAAAGACAGCTATCAAATCAGACCCTTACCTAAGAACGGTACAAGAGGACATCGAAAAAGGTAGGACTAACCCTGAGTTCACCTTGGACGAAGAAAAGGTACTGAAGTACAAGAATATGTATACCCGAAACAGAAAGCTTGGGCATTAGACACCGATTGATGAAAGAAGCCCATACCACCATTTATTCGATACATCCTGGAAGTACAAAAATGTATCATGATCTAAAGAAATTATATTGGTAGAGAGGAATGAAAGCAGATGTAGCTAAGTTCGTGTCTCAATGCCTAAATTGTCAGAAAGTAAAGGTTGAACGAAAAAAAACCGGCAAGATTTTTACAGCCGTTACCGGAACCAGCATGGAAATGGGACTGCATCACTATGGACTTCATCGCAGGATTACCATTGACTCCTCGAGTAGTTGATGCAGTTTGGGTGCTTGTAGACCGCCTAACTAAAGCAGCTCGCTTTATACCTATACGACCTCAGTATACACTGGAGAGGTTAGCTAAGCTGTATGTGGATAACATTGTGTGATTACACGGTGTACCTGAAAGCATTGTGTCCGATAGAGATCAATGATTTACTTCAAAGTTTTGGGAAGGATTGCAAAAGGCTATGGGTACAACATTGAAGTTTAGTACCGCATTCCATCCGCAAACAGACGGACAGTTATAGCATACAATTCAGATTTTAGAAGATATGCTTCGAGCATGTGTAATTGATTTTAAAGGATCATGGGATGAAAAGTTACCATTGATTGAGTTCGCTTATAACAATAGCTATCAGGCTACTATACAAATGTCACCCTATGAAGCACTGTATGGAAGAAAGTGTCGAACTCCTTTGTTTTGGAATGAAGTTGGGGAACATAGTATTGTTGGCCCAGAATTTGTTGAAGAGACTAGTTGAGTGGTCGATATTATCAAAGAAAGAGTGAGAACAGCTCAGAATCGTCAGAAGCAATATGCAGATACCCGACGCCGAGACCTTGAGTTTGTCGTGGGTGATAAAGTATTCTTAAAAGTATCGCCTATGCGTGGATTGAAACAGTTCGGACAGAAAGGGAAACTAAGTCCAAGATATGTCGGTCCATATGAGATTCTAGCTAAGCATGGAAAAGTGGCTTACCAGTTAGCACTACCACCATCTATGTCAAGTGTGCATGACGTATTTCATATTTCCTTATTGAAGAAGTATGTCAAGGATCCAATGCACGTTCTGACAGTAAATCTACCTGATTTGACTGATGATTTGACATTTGAAGTAACACCAACTAAAATCACTAGCCGAAAGGTTCAACGACCACGCAACCATGATATCTATTATGTTAAGGTCACCTGGAGAAGTTGAGTTATGGAAGAAATCACATGGGAAGAAGAGAATGTTATGCGAAGTAATACCCTCATCTGTTCGACTCGAAAGGTTTATACAATTTCGAGGATGAAATTTTTATTAGTAGGGGGGAGTTGTAAGACCCGTATCAAACTAACCCGGTCTTACCACCTTCAACCAGGTCTACCCATCATGGTCGAGCCAAATGGATCAAGTGCGTGAGGGAGATCACGATCCCAGGTATTAAACTGACCCAAAAACACTAAAATAAGGGGGAGGGTTGCATACCCAGCAAGGCAGGGTCGGACCCCCCAGTATAAAAGTCAGACCCTGAGTTTTTAACCGGGGGTCGGACATTTTAGAACCAGGGGTCGACGGGATCTCCGACCCCCTCATCGACCCCCAGTCTGCCGACAGAAACCGTGAATTAGGAACTTTTCAAATTTCAATGGGATTCTTTCCTAATCTCAATGGGACTTATTTTGAGAGTTTCTACTCAATAAATAGGACGTCCCTAAGCCTCTTTCACTCCTTTTAAAACCCTAATTGGATTGAGAGAAAGAGAAGAGAAGGAGAAGAGAAAGAGAAGAGAAGGAAAGTGGAGAAGAAGATCAAAGAGAAGGCTTCAGAGAAACAAGCCTAATTCTCAGGTATGGATACTATCTCCATGTAATTCTACAGACCTTAGAATAGATAGTGAAGAGGATGTGATCTAGGAGAAACCTAAATCATCCATCCATGGTTAGGTTTACATGGAAAACCATGGGGGAGATCATAAAAACCATGTAGGTGAATAAACTATGGTTCTAAGCCATGGAACATGTATGTAATGGATTGTAGAAGCAAGCCATAGGACCCAAACACGAAGGAATGGACTGTAGGATGAAAATTCGACTAAACCCATAGGGGGTCGCATGGGGGTCGATGGCCAATTGACCCTACCAAACCCTAACAATCGACCCCCAGTGTTCGGAAAGTCCAGAATCTGGGTGGTAGCACCCAGGGTCGATGGAACCTCCGACCCTGGCATCGACCCCCAGTTAACAGCATGCTTTTTAAAATCAGAATTAATTCTAATTAAATTTCATCGACTTGATTAGGTCTTCTAGTGATATAATATTGATATTTAGTTAATTCTTAAAGCTTGAAAGAGGATCTATGATCAAGCAAAGGTGAGGGAACAAGACCTAAACTAATTGGTTAAAAATAAATTATTTTATTCTTGAGTCCAATGCCATGATTGATTCTATGCGTGTATGCTTGTATGTGCATTCAACATGTCATCCAATATTTCTATTGTTATTGTTCATGCATATTTAAATTATTGTTTATAACATGATGATGATGATGATGATAGGAATAGGCATGTGAATGTATGTGTGTGGTTGGTGTGCTTGATGTGAGCGAGCATCAGGGGGGGTGTCATAGGCCGAGCCTCAGCACTCTAGCTCTATCTCTAACTCAAGTCTTGTCCACTGACATCGTCGTATCGCCATTACCTTAGCAGAGCTATTACGTAGTAGTGTATGAGGGGAGGTGGTCTCAGACCGTGTAGTCTCTGACTCTGCCGGGGGGCCTTAACCCTATCTTTATGGACGTATTGAGGGATGCTGGGGTGGGGCCTTGGATACACTGATTGGCATTAGGATTGGTTAGTTGCGAGCCCAGTTTGCGAGCCCTCGCCAGCTGGGGCTTACGTGTTGGTATGGGCAACTGGTACACAATAAACGTAACCTTTGTATGTACATTGTCCATGGTGGGTGCATGTGGGACGACAATAAACGTTACCTTTGGGCGGCTTCACTCACTTGTGAATAGAGGTGTGGCGTCAATAAACGTAACCTTTGGCCACCTATCCTTTCTATAGCACATTGCAAACTTATTTACCAGACCCAAGATATGAATTGAATGCATGCATATGTTTATTGCATTGTTTTGTTTGCTCACTAAGCCATGATGTGTGCTCACTCTCTTGACGTCGAATATTTTTAGTTGATGATGCAGGTACCACTGTCGAAGATTATATGAGTGCTCCGGTGTATGCGCGTGTTGCTGCAATGGAAGCCGAAGACTTAGTGGATACGCATGACTCCTCATGCGAGTGCAACTCATGCATATTTGATTAGATTTTCATTTGAATTACTAAAAGAATGTAATTGATATTTTATTATTTCTGTCTCCGTTGATACAACAATAACTTGATATTTTGATTATGATTATTACAGTTAGAGTTCTCAGTTCAATTACTATAAGACTTCCGCTATTGTGTATTTATTCTGATTATGGTTGTGGATGTGTATGGTTTTTATTTTTAATGGACACAGCCTATTAGAGATCCTGGTTGAACCATTGGTTTATTAGCGGTTCATCACACCGTTCTAAATGGTACAGAATTGGGGTGTGATACTGTGTCCTTTTTGCTTAAACCATACACATCCACAACCATAATCAGAGTAAATAAACGATAACGGAAGTCTTTAATATTAATGAAGTGAGTATCTAACAGTGATATCATAAATAAAGTATCCAATTATCTCAAATAATTGAAGACATAAAATAAAATAATTTAATCAATTACATCTTCTGAATAATCTTATAAATATATCTAATCAAAGACGCATGAGTTGCACTCGCACGACGAATCATGCGACTCCATCATAGCTTTCATATCCATCGCCGTAACATGTCCATACATGGAGCATTCACATAATCTTCTACAGTAGGACCTGCATCATCAAATAAAAATATTCGACATCGAAAGGGTGAGCACACATCATGGCTCAGTGAGCAAACAAAACAATGCAACAAACATATGTATGCATTCAATTCATATCTTTGGTCTGGTTTATAAGTTTGCAATATGCTAAAGAAAGGTTTGGTGGCCGCCGCACCTTTATACACGAGTGTGTGAATCTGCCCAATGGATTACACATCATTTCTATCCCACATGCAACCATCATGGAATAGAGATAGAGCTAAAGTGCCTGGATCAAACATCGCATAACACTTCCCTTGATGTCCAACCCATACCAACATGTAAGCCCCTATTTGCGAGGGCTTGCAAACTAGGCTCGCAACTAACCAATCCTAATGCCAAATAGTGTATCGAAGACCTCACCCCAGCATCCCTCAATACGTCCATAGAGATAGAGCTAAGGCCCCTCAGTAGAATCAGAGACTACATGGTCCGAGGCCACCTCCCCTGATGCCCTACGACGTAATAGTTCTGCTAAGATAATGGCGATATGACGATGTTAGTGGGAAAGACTTGAGTAAAGATAGAGCTAGAGTCTAGTGACCAGGATGAACCACAATGTCACGTCCTCCCCCTGATGCTCCACTTGCATCAAGCACACTAACCACACGCATACATTCATTTACCTATTCCTAACATCATCATCGTCATCATGTTATAAATAAACAAAATTAAATATGCATGAGCAGTAATAACAGGAATATTGGATGACATGTGAAATGCACATTACAAGCATACAAGCATAGAATCATTCATGGCATTGGACTCAATAAGTAAAACAGCTTGTTATTAGCCAATTAGTTTAGGTCTTGTTCCCTCACCTCTGGTCGATGGTTGTTCCTCGTCCAAGCTTTGTAAATCACTTTTAGACCACTTGAAAACCTAATAAATTTATAGATTCTAAATTAGAGTTTATTTTCATCAATCATAGTGTTTAAATGTCCCATCTGGAATCATTCAGACTTCCAGAAGCTGAGTGGTCGCAGGTGTGGTTGCACCTGTGGTCTCTGTTTCTGTGACCACAGGGTGTGTGGTTGATGTGTGGTCGTATGTGGTCATATATCATGTGACCACACATGCGACCACACCGTCCCTGGAACTTTCCCAAGGCCGTGTGGTCAATTATATGTGCCTCGTGTGGTCGCATATCATGCGACTACACATGCGACCACACCCTCCCTGGAACTTTGCCGAGGGCATGTGGTTGATCATATGTGGCTCGTGTGGTAGATCAAACTATGACCACACCAGTGATTATCGAATTTTCCACTCTCAACTCAATTCCTTCGTGTTTTGATTCCTTGAGTTATCATCATGATCCTTCTATGATTGTTCTATGGATTAAAATTCATATTTTTACATAATCCATCGTCCTAATAGATTCCCTCCATGGATTTCTTAGAATTCGTCCATGGTTTTATGATTGAGATCTCACTTTGAATCACTATGTCCTCCATGATTTATTCTAGGCATTCAACAGATATGGGGGATGTTTCATACCTTAAACTTGTTGAAGAATCAGAGTTCTCTCGGAATTTCCTTCTCTTAGTCTTCCTCTTCAATTCTTCTTCTCTTCCTCCTCTTCTCTTTCTCTCTCTTTTAGTTTGAGTTCTAAACGGATGAAAGAGGCTAAGGGACATCCTATATATAGAGGAAAACCCTCCATAATACGCCCTATTGAGTTTAGGAACAAACCCCCTTTGGATTAGGAAGGTTTCCTAAACTCGGTTCTGTCTGGAATCCGTGTGGTCGGAGGTGGGGTCGCAGAACCTGTCGACCACACCCTCTGAAACATGCGACCACACGGCCTAAATTTCTGTGGTTGCATTATTTTGAGGTGTGGTCTATCACACCTGTTTAGGTATGCAACCACAAGCTCATAATTGACAGTTTTTGGGTTAAATTTCATACCTGGTCATGTGGTTTCTTCATGCACTTGGTCCACTTGATCCGACCATGATAGAAAGACCTGATACAAGGTGGTAAGACCGGTTAGTTTGATACGAGTCCTACAACTCCCCCCTCTTGTTAAAAATTTCATCCTCGAAATTTGCACATACCTTTTGAGTCGAAAAGGTAAGGATATTGCTTTCACATAGCATTCTCTTCTTCCCATGTGATCTCTTCTATATCTTGGCTCCTCCAAGTAACCTTAACATAATAAATATCACGGTTGCATAGACGTTGAACCTTTCGACTGGTAATTCCAGTTGGTGCGACTTCGAATGTCAAATCATCAGTTAGACTCGATGGATCCACTGTTATAACGTGTGTTCGATCTTTGACGTACTTCTTCAAAAATGAGATATGAAATACATCATGCACATTTGACATAGATGGAGGTAGTGCTAACTGATACGCCACTTTTCCACGTTTATCTAGAATTTCATATGGCCTGACATATCTTGGACTTAGCTTCCCTTTTTGTCCGAATCGTTTTAAGCCTCACATAGGTGATACTTTCAAGAATACCTTATCACCTACAACGAATTCAAGGTCTCGACGTCGAGTACTTGCATATTGTTTCTGACGATTCTGAGCTATTCTAACTCTTTTCTTGATAATATCGACAACTCGACAAGTCTCTTCAACAAATTCTGGTCCAACGATACTCTGTTCACCAACTTCATTCCAAAACAAAGGAGTTCGACACTTCCTACCATACAGTGCTTCATAGGGTGACATCTGTATAGTAGCCTGATAGTTGTTGTTATAGGTGAACTCGATCAATGGTAGTTTCTCATCCCATGATCCTTTGAAATCAATAACACAGGAGCATGTCTTCTAAAATCTGAATGGTACGCTCCGACTGTCCGTCTGTCTGAGGATGGAATGCAGTACTAAACTTCAACGTTGTACCCATAGCCTTCTGTAATCCTTCCCAAAATTTTGAGGTAAAGCGTGGGTCTCTATCGGATACAATGCTTTCAGGTACACCATATAATCTGACAATATTATCCACATATAGCTTAGCTAACCTCTCTAGGGTATACTGAGGTCGTATAGCTATGAAGCGAGCTGTCTTAGTCAGACGATCTACAATCACCCAGACCGCGTCAATTACTCGGGGAGTCAATGGTAACCCGGTGACGAAGTCCATAGTGATGCAGTCCCATTTCCAAGCTGATTCTGGTAGTGGTTGCAACAATCCTGCAGGTCTTTGCCTTTCTGTCTTTACCCTTTGACAATTTAGGCATTGAGACACAAATTTAGCTACATACGCTTTCATTCCTCTCCACAAATATAATTTCTTCAATTCATGATACATCTTCTTACTTCCTGAATGTACCAAATAAGCGGTGGTGTGAGTTTCCTTCATTAGTCTGTGTCTAATATCCAAGTCTTTATTTTCAAGAACACATACTCTTCCTTTATATTTTAGTACCTTTTCAATGTCCAAGGTGAACTCAGGAATAGTCCTACCTTTTTCGATATCTTCTTGCACCGTTCTCAGATAAGGGTCTAATTTAATAGCAGCCTTCACTTCATCTAATATATCAGGTATAATCTTCAATGTTGTGAACATATTTGAAACCGATGAATAAACCCTTGGTTGGTTAATCCTCCTGGTGCATCTATCATGAACTGCTCATTACCATGATTGAATACTTTTCCTGTAACACACATTGCTACAGTCATGTTAACCTCTTCTTGGGATTTTATCATTGCTTTTCTGCTTAGCGCATCAACAACTACATTAGCCTTCCCTGGATGATACTGGATATCGCAATCATAGTCCTTTAATAGTTCCAGCCATCTTCTTTATCTCATGTTCAACTCCTTCTGATTAAAAAGATAAGTGAGACTCTTATGATCTGATTTAATCTGAAATTTCTCTCCATATAAATAATGTCTCCATATCTTGATAGCGTGTACTACCGCTGCTAATTCCAAGTCATGAGTGGGATAGTTCTTCTCATGTATTTTCAGTTGTCTTGAGGCATACGCAACTACTTGTTCTCCTTGCATAAGCACACTTCCTAAACCCAACCTAGATGTATTTGTGTACAAGGTAAATGGTTGTCCTGGAATAGGAATAGTCAAGATGGGAGCAGATATCAATCTAGCTTTCAATGTTTGAAAACCTTCTTTACATTTGTCAGTCTAAACAAACTTTTCTCCTTTCTTAGTCAAACTGGTGAGAGGTACGAAGATTCTAGAGTAATCTTCTATGAATCGTCGGTAATACCCAGCTAGACCTAAGAAACTTTTGATTTCTGCAACACTCTTAGGTGCTTTCCATTTCACAATGGCTTCAATCTTTCTAGGATCCACTTTAATTCCTTCAGCGGATACAACATGGCCTAAGAAAGCGACCTCATTTAGCTAAAACTCACACTTTGTAAATTTGGCGTAAAACTTCTCTTTTCTTAGTCGCTGCAGAGCGGCTCTTAAATTCATGACATAAGTTTCCTTGTCCTTGGAGTAGACCAATATATCATCAATAAACACAATGATTGACGTATCCAACATATCATAGAATACCCGATTCATGAGTTCCATAAAAGTTGTGGGTGCGTTAGTCAATCCAAAAGACATGACTAAAAATTCATAATGTCCATATCTTGTTCTGAATGCTGTCTTTGGAATATCACCTTCCTTAATCTTCAGCTGATGGTATCCTGACCGAAGATCAATCTTGGATAATACCTTGGCACCTTGCAACTGATTGAACAAGTCATCGATCCGAGGCAACATGTACCGGTTCTTGATTGTAAGCTTATTCAATTCTCGATAGTCTATACATAGTCGAACACTATCGTCCTTTTTCTTCACAAACAATACTGGCGCTCCCCATGGTGATATGCTAGGTCTGACATAACCCTTGTCCAGTAATTTCTATAATTGTACCTTTAGTTCCTTTAGTTCAATAGGAGCCATTCGATAGGGTGCTTTAGATACTGGTGCGGCTCCGGGTATAAGATCTATAACGAACTCTGTCGCTCGGTCTAGTGGTAGTCCTGGTAGTTCCCCAGGAAATATATCTGGAAAGTCATGCATAACATCAATATCTTCCATTCATGGAACTTCCTTGGTGAGATCAACCACGGATACTAGATACCCAACTCCTCCTTTCTCGAGGCATTTTCTAGCCTTTAATGGAGAGAGGATGAGTTTTCAATTACGGGAAAGTTTGGTTCCACAAAACTAAACTGTGCTCCTTCCTTGTCTTTAAATGTCAATTTCTTTTCTACACATAATAGGTTTGCCGAATGTCGAGCTAACCAATCCATTCCCAAGATGACGTCAAAGTCTGCCATCTCGAGTTAAATCAAGGTTGCATCCAAAATCTTCTCACTGATAAGAATTGGACATGGTCCATAACGTTTTTCTAGTTCCACTTCTGATCCCATAGGTGATCGTACAAGTAATTTATAGTCTAAAGATCTGAGGGGTAGATTTAGCTTCTTTTCAAATGACACAGATATAGAAGAATGAGTAGCTCCAGAATCAAAGAGTACTCTGGCGGATATGCCATTAATAGGTACGATACCTGTGATTTGTTTTAATTTCGTCTACATGCTCACACGAGGTAATATAAAATGAAAGGTTCAGGTCATACCTGAGACCACATCAGGCGATGCGACAGCATCCTCAGATGTAACTGCATAAATCTTTCCTTGCTGTAGCTGCTTCCTGGGCTTAGGACACTCCCTTGAATAATGTCCCATTTGATTACAGTTATAGCATTTTACTCCTTCACTATTTTGCTTCTGTTGAGGTTGGACTGTTAGAGTAGTCTTGGCTACAGCATTAAAGCCTTTAGTACTGAAGGGTTTAAATGTCTTTGTGTTCCCTCCTTTATATGAATTTCCATTTGGCCTTTTGATACCTCTATTCTGAGCAAAGTAGCTCTCCCTCTGGCTCGATTCTAACACCCGAGCAATCTGTACGATTTCATTATAAACTTTCTTTTCTAGCCCCAAAACATCCTCCCCAATGCTTCCCCTAAGTCCCATGACGAACCTTCGAGTTTTAGTATTTTCCTCCTACATGCTAGAGGGAGCAAAGAAAAACAGTTCTTCATAACGCTGTTGATATGCATCCACAATCATTTGTCCCTGATACAAACTCAAGAACTCTCTTTCCATAGCATCTCTGAAACTTCTGAGAAAATATTTCTCGAAGAATGCCTCTTTATAGATAGCCCAGGTCAATTGGGCGTGCTTCGTTAATAGATAACTCTGAGTAGACTTCCACCAGTGGTGTGCATCGCCTTTCAGCATAAATGTGGCACACAACACTTTTTCCTCCTCATTAACAGTCATCATCATGAAATTCCTCTCCATCTCGTCGATCTATCTAGTGAGCTGGCCACAAAGGATCCGCTGGCTTACCATTATATTCCTTAGGCTTCATTTTCAAAAAATGCTCGATCAGTCGAGAATGGTCCAACTGATACTGAGCATAGGCCCCATATATAGGTGGTTGATACTGGTAACTACCTTGGGATACTTCTGGATTTTGTACTGGAACTTGTACAACTAGTGTTTGAGGCGCTTGAGGTACCGTGTTGGTACCCCTTGGTACGGTGCTAGCTTGTCTTGCTGATATAGGTGTAGTATATGTAGCTGGGAAAGCCATTCCCATAGCAGCTTGCATATTAGCTTGCACTTGCTGTATTTGCTGCAGCTGTTGTGCTAGGTTCATTACCGCTGTAGCCAAATTTGTAGGTGGGGCTGGCAAGTTTGCAGGATTAGCCTCGTCATTGGCTCCTAGTGGTACCACATTCTGATTCTCTTGTCCTTCAGGATTTTCATGGCTATCTTCCTCCACAGGTGGTGGTGGTGGAATTGTGTTACGTCCTCGCTTGGTTACTCTTTGACCAGCCATTTTTTGTTTCCGGTGGTGGTAGTGTCTGAAAAATCATAGAACATGTGAGGCAATCATAATATATGTCATTCCCATGTCAAAATCCAATTAATCATTGTAAAATTTCAAATATCCAAGTCATTCAGTCAAAATACAGCATTTTCCATCGTGGGGTCGATGGTGGGGTTGCAATATATGCGATCATAGGGTATGCGACCTTACAAAACCCTGTCAGCTCACCGAGAGCCTGTGGTCGATCGTGTGGCCTCAATATGTGCGACCACAGGGTCTGACCACATGAAGTTTGTCAGCTCATCGAGAGCCTGTGGTCGATCGTGTGGTCGCATATTTGGTCGAATTTTGCGACCACACGACCCAAAATCAGGTTTTTAAACCTGATTTTTGGAGTAATTTCCCACTTCCTCTTTTGCTTTCAACTCAACTCGCTTCCACTGAGTTGCTACAGTGTCGACCACTCGTGTTTGGTGATTCTTTCTTCTATTCACGACCTCCGCTCCATTCTTTTAGGTATGTTCTCTACTGGTCCTCATTTTTAGGCTTTCAAAACTCGGTTTTTCTCCATTTATAGCTTTTTCTTCAAATTACAAATTTTTCTAACCTTAAAAATTTGATTTTTATTGGGGGCTTTTGCTATTTGCCACCCAATGGATGAAAGCCTCAAGAAAATTTGAGTTTCATCAGTTAGTTTTTAAGGAACTTAAAATTTTCCATTTTGACCTAATTTTTGAGATTTTTCCAAATTATCAAAATTTCTTCAAATTTGATCTTCCTAGTTTAAATTTCCAACTGTATGAGCCTTGCAGGATGGTTTAGAACCTATGTATGTCCTCCTGCTTAATGATTTGGGTGAAAAGTGAGGCTTTTGGCCAAATCATGCCGTTATAATGCCAAAATTTTGAGTTTTTCTCTATATCTAATATCTTGCTTGTTGGTCTATGTCTTTGCAGATAACGTGACTCGTACCAAGGTCGCCAGAGTTCATGATCCTCTTCACTTATAGTCTAATAAAGCAGTGACTTAGTATGCTTGTTATGAGCGTAAAAAGGTGGAAGGGGGTCGTTGTGTAAACCTAGCTAATTTTTCCTTGTTTAATGTGGAGGGTGCCTTTGGTGATATGGGTTGGTTCCCTATGATATTGTATGAGGGTTGCACCAGTCCTGCACTGGTGAAGCAATTTTATTGTAATCTTCAGGTAGAGGGCAAATGATACAGACAGGGGTAGAGAGCTCAGGATCACTAGCTATGTTAAAGGGGTAGAGATCTCCTTTAACTGCCAGGAGTTGGCTGATCTCTTGGGTATATCAAACGATGGCCCATTAGTATACTGTGCACCCAAGGAACCCCAGTTCCTATCTGTGATGATGCGTACAGAGATTGACCGCCAGCTTCTTAAGGATGATCGCTGGGAGATGAAGGCAATCAACCTATGATCGGAACCTCGGGTGTACTGCAAGATCATTCAGCACAACCTGATTCCCCAGAGTGGACAGTATGAGAAGGTTTCGTAGTTAACCCAGTACCTTCTGTGTTGCATCTGCACTAGGCAACCTATCTGCCTTCCTTATATCATTATCAGGACCATGCATCGTGCCATGATGCCTGGTCTGGTGGGTAACCTACCCTATGGGTGTTTGATCACCACTCTATTCACTCGCCTGCAGGTAGACTTGGTCGATGAGAAGATTCACAAGGATACTTTTTCTACTGACCTTGACTGGGAGGCCGTCTGTAGGATGGGGATGTGAGATGTGCAGGTCAGTGACGAGGAGAGAAACGCTATGGTGCGTCCTTGTACTCGAGTAGAGGTAGCAGACGCGGAGGCGGTAGCAGAGGTCCACGAGAGCGATGATGAGGAGGATGATGACTGGATGTTTATGGACGTAGATGCTATACCTCCTCCATCGCCACAACATTCCACTGGAGCTGGCCCTTCTCGGGCTCCTTCCCACTTAGCTGGTCCTTTGCACCCACCACCTGATGGGGCTGCTGCTTGAGATTCGGGAGGCCTAGCGTGCTACTGATCAGCGGGTAGTGGATCTGGCAGCTATTCTCCAGGTGACCTAGACTCAGATAGCCTATCCTACGAGAGTATATGCTGAGGATTTGATCGAAATCGTGAGGCACCTCCTCCTCCAGCACCCCCAACTCCATGATGCCTTTGATTCTTTTTACTTTATACTATAGAGTAACTGTCCGGATTGTGGACCGTACTCTGATTCGGATATATGTTAGTTTTATTCTCGTTTGATAAATACATAAAACTTGTTTCTTATTTACATATGTGCATTATTCTCTGTCTTAGTTTATTGTCTCATACAACACAGGTGCTTATGGTGTGTTCTTATTAAAGCTTTTAAATTTATCCTAACTCAGTTCACGAACTCTTGTGGAAGTGTACAGGTTTGATAGATAGAGCTTGAGTGCTTTGATATCAAGTTGTTACACCCCAATTCTGCACCAACCAGAATGGTGTGATGAACCGTCTATGATCTAACGATTCAACCAGGATCTCGAATAGGTTGTGTCCTTTTTGCTTAAACCATACACATCCAAAACCATAATCAGAGTAAATAAACGATAGCGGAAGTCTTTAATATTAATGAACTGAGTATCTAACAGTGATATCATAAATAAAATATCTAATTATCTCAAATAATTGAAGACATAAAATAAAATAATTTAATCAATTACATCTTCTGAATAATCCAATAAATATATCTAATCAAAGATGCATGAGTTGCACTCGCACGACGAATCATGCGACTCCATCATAGCTTTCATATCCATCGCCGCAACATGTATGTACACTAGAGTATTCACATAATCTTCTACAGTAGGACCTGCACCATCAACTAAAAATATTCGACGTCGAAAGGGTGAGCACACATCATGGCTCGGTGAGCAAACAAAGCAATGCAACAAACATATGCATGCATTCAATTCATATCTTTGGTCTGGTTTATAAGTTTGCAATATGCTAAAGAAAGGTTTGGTGGTCGCTACACTTCTATACACGAGTGTGTGAATCCGCCCAATGGATCACACATCATTGCCGTCCGCACCCATCATGGAATAAAGATAGAGCTAAAGTGCCCGGATCAAACACCGCATAACACTTCCCCTGATGCCCTATCTATACCAACACGTAAGCCCCTATTGGCGAGGGGTTGCAAACTGGGCTTGCAACTAACCAATCCTAATGCCAAATAGTGTATCCAAGGCCTCACCCCAGCATCCCTCAATATGTCCATAGAGATAGAGCTAAGGCCCCCCGGCAGAGTCAGAGACTACATGGTCCGAGACCACCTCCCTTGATGCCCTACGACGTAGTAGTTCTGCTAAGGTAATGGCAATACGATGATGTTAATGAGCAAGACTTGAGTAGAGATAGAGCTAGAGTTTGGTGACCAGGATGAACCACAATGTCACGTCCTCCCCCTGATGCTCCATTCGCATCAAGCACACTAACCACTCTCATACATTTACATGCCTATTCCTAACATCATCATCGTCAACATGTTATAAATAAACAGAATTAAATATGCATGAGCAGTAATAGCAGGAATATTGGATGACATGCACATTACAAGCATACAAGCATAGAATCATTAATGGCATTGGACTCAATAAGTAAAATAGTTTGTTATTATCCAAATAGTTTAGGTCATGTTCCCTCACCTCTGATCGATGGTTGTTCCTCGTCCAAGCTTTGTAAATCACTTTTAGACCACTTGAAAACCTAATAAATTTATAGATTCTAAATTAAAGTTTATTTCCATCAATCATAGTGTTTAAATATCCCATCTGGAATCATTCAGACTTCCAGAAGCTGAGTGGTCGCAGGTGTGGCTGCACCTGTGGTCTCAGTTTTTGTGACCATAGGGTGGGTGTGTGCTCGATATGTGTGGTTGCATATCATGAGACCACACATGCGACCACACCCTCCCTGGAACTTTCCCGAGGGCTTGTGGTGGATTATATGTGCCTCGTGTGGTCACATATCATGCGACCATACATGCGACCACACCCTCCCTGGAACTTTACCGAGGACGTGTGGTCAATCATATGTGCCTCGTGTGGTCGATCAAACTGCGACCACACCAGTGATGGTCGAATTTTCCACTCTGTTAGTCCCAGGTTGGCACTAGAAGGGGGAGGTGAATCAGTGACCACTAAATATTCCTTTTCACTATTCTGGTTATGGCCTGATGTTATGCAAGGGCTGCCAAGAGCAGTTGATCAATTATGCAATGCTGCCTTGAGCTGATTTCTTGAGACACTCTCACAGACAATCTATCAAACACATTTCGTGCACACTCCAACCACACACCCACAGGTATCCATACCAGGGGCTTGGCCTGCCAAGTGTGTACACCCAGACCTGCAGCACACAGACTTCTAATGTACAATCACAAGCACATGTATGAGACACATAATATAACGTGGTTCACCAATCACACACTGTGATGGCTACTCCATGGGAAAATACCCTAATCAGGGTTTCGTATATACCCAATACACAATAGAAATGCTACGGTTGCACCTATAACCCCGATGCTACAACATCAACCGCATTCACAGCTACAACTGTGTCCTAGGCACCAGCCCAACTACAGTCAAGCACCCACTTGACAGGTTATACAAAGTGTATTTCAAATATTCATACAAATCCTTCCCATATATCTGTGATACAGTAAATAGGATCTGTGTGTGCGAGTTTACCTCCCGGTCTTGCTTGCTACTGATGCAAGTTTCATTGTCCAAGCATCTCGACCTCGTCTTGGGCTCCACAGCTTGTTCTTCACAAGAATAACTCCACAGGATGCTCACAGCTGGTCTACTCACTCTTTTCAAGCTTCAACGAAGCTTTCATGGCCTCACATTTCCAGTAGGAGTCTCTCTCTCTTGGAGAAGCTTCAATGAAGGGTTCTCACTAAAATCGCCATTAGAGCCTTACAACTCGAGCTCAAACCATTGCCAATCTCCCCTGCTTCAAAAATCCTTCAGTTTGGTATATTATGGGCCTCAATCCGACATCGGATGGCCGAGATATCATCAAAAGAAGTTCGGTGGATGAGATTATTCCAAATAGAATCTTTCTCCCTGATTCCGTGTGCCGCGACGCACCATAGCGCGTCTGCCTCTGACCCACCGTACGCTGCTGTCGAGCCCTGATTGGTGGAGAGGGCATCTATAGTTTTAGACCGCTGGATCTCATTTAAAAGGTGGGATTTCATATGCGCCTTAGGATCGACTTCATCACGACAGCGAAACTCGACGCAGATGATAGCCGTCAGATGGGAATCTTCGGCGCCACTGTATCATGCGTGCGCTACACTGTATCTTGGGCTCGGCTCCATTCGACGCGGATCACCGTATTAGGCTGCCTTCGGCCAATTAGAGGACTTGTTCAAGCATCTTGACGCGATCAGCGGGATGCACAGTATCCCGCCTTTTCGTGGATCGTCAATCTGGAATCAAGCTTGCGTGGCTTGATCTGAGCCGTTGAGGTAGAATCTTCCATATTTTTTTTGACCAAAATACCCCTCTACAAAGTGTGGTAATGCCCTGTATATCCGAAAAATTTTAGTAAGGTTTTGAGTCGGCCTTTCTTTGGGGCAAAACGTCGAACATGTCATGCGCATGCCGAGTGCCCTGCGATGGCTTACTGCGCGCGCGGCTTCGTGTCATGCGCTGCAGCTTGCGGGGGCTGCTGCCTTAGCTTGCGGCATGGCATGGCATGCAGGTGCTGACCATGTGGGATGGCCGTGCACGCGGCATGCTGCTGTGCGCATGGCCTTGCTGCTGTGCGTGGCTTGCGGCATGGCACCTGCTGTGCTGTGCTGCTGGGCTTGGCATGGCAGTGCTGTGCTGCTTGCTGCCAAGCTTGGCTTGACCACCCAAGGTGGGACCCACATGGTCCCCACCTATTCTCTCTCCTCTTTCTCTCTCCTCCATTTTTTCTCTATTCTTTCTCTTTCTTCTTTCTTTCTCTTCAGCTGGACTTTCTCATCAGCAAGACTTCATTCTATTCGGCTGCTGCATCAGCCTAGTCACCTTAACTGACAAAGAGTCTTACAGATACTCTCCCTCCTCCATATCACTTTCTCTGCTAAGGTTGCCAACAATGACAACACTTACAACACACTGTCAAGACAGGGTTTCAACAATCTCCCCCTTTGAAATTGTTGGCAACAAACCTCCCCCTCTTGAGGTAACTCTCTCAATGTGACACAACCTTCTTGCCATCTTCTCCCCCTTTGACAACAAGTCCCAAAGGCTGAATGAGCTCCCCCTTCATATCAACTCCCCCTACATAGCCTCACCTGTAGGAGTGCCCACCGCATCTTTTCAATCCTACAAATGAAAGATGATGCTATGAAGTCAGCAACTCCCCCTACACATGTGCCATCTACAATGTGCTCAAAGTCACTACTCCTAGCTGAGCTCTGAGTTTCTCAAAAGACTCTTTTAGAAGAGCCTTGGTGAAGATGTCTGCCACTTGATCTGCTGTAGGAACAAAGTCCAATCTCACTTCCCCTTCAAGCACTTTCTCCTTCAAATAATGATATCTGATGTCATTGTGCTTGGTCCTTGAGTGTTGCACATGATTCTTGGATATGTTGATGGCACTCATGTTATCACATTTGATGATCACTAGTTCTTCACAGATAATACTGAAGTCTGACATCTGTCTTTTCATCCAGATTACCTGAGTGCATGTAGCTGCTGTTGCAATGTACTCTGCCTCTGTTGTAGATAAGGAGACAGACTCCTATTTCTTGCTGTGCCATGCTACTAAGCTTTCTCCCAAAAAGAATGCACCACCACTAGTGCTCTTTCTATCATCAATGCTACCAGCCCAGTCTGCATCTAAAAAAGCTATCATACCACAAACCATAGTCTGTTGTGCCTTTCAGATATCTGAGTATTCTCTTCATTGCCATCAGATGAGTCTCCTTTGGACAAGCTTAAAATCTGGCCACCAGGCATACTGCTTGCAGAATATCAGGCCTTGAAGCTGTCAGGTATAGCAGACTGCCAATCATTCACCTATACAGGGTCTGATCAACTATTGGAGAATCATCTTCTGAACTCAGCTTGATATTCACTGTCATTGGTGTCCCCACTGGTTTACAGTCCTCCATCACAAATTTCTTCAACATCTCCTTGGTATACTTCATTTGAGAGATGAAGATGCCATTTTCTCTTTGATGAATTTACAGCCCTAGAAAGTAAGACATCTCTCCAAGCATAGACATCTCAAACTATGTTCTCATCCTCTCAGCAAACTGCTTGCAAAACTTCTCACAGTGCCCCCCAAAGATGATGTCATCCACATAGACCACAACTACCAGTTGACTGCTGTCTTCTGTCATGACATATAGGTTGCTGTCCACAACTCCTCTTCGTAGACCCAACTTATGCAGATATGTATCAAGCCTTTCATACCAAGCTCTTGGAGCTTGCTTCAACCCATATAGAGCCTTCTTCAATTTGCAGACCATATCTTCATCATTACTGAGTTGGAACCCTTCAGGTTGCTCAGTGTACACTTCCTCTTCTAGATTGCCATTTAGGAATGCAGATTTTACATCCATTTGATAAACCTTGAATCCTCTGTGCACAGCTAATGCTAAGAACATTCTGATAGACTCTAGCCTTGCCACAGGTGCAAAAGTCTCATCAAAATCAATTCCTTCAATTTGAGCATATCCTTTGCATACAAGTCTGGCCTTGTTTCTCACAACCTGGCCTTCTTCATTTAATTTGTTCATGAAAATCCACTTTGTGCCAATCACATTCTTGTCTGTTGGTCTAGGAACTAGCTCTCAAGTGTTGCTCTTTTCAATTTGGTCAAGCTCATCATTCATAGCTTTCAACCAAGATTCATCATTGCTAGCCTCATGTATAGTTTTAGGCTCTATCTCAGACAATAATGAATAAGTAGTAGCTTTTATCCTTCTGATTTGTATGCCTGCATTTGGATCTCCTATCACTTGATGATTAGGATGAATTTTCAACCATCTGTTGTCTCTTGGTCTACCATCTTTCTGCATGTCAGTGTGAATCTCTTGCACTTCAGATTCTTCTTCATCCTGCTGCCCTTTGTTGACTGATAGAGTGTCATCTTCATCAAGTTCTTCAATAATGGACCCTTTTGGTTCAGCCCCCTTTTGATTTCCTATATTCTCATCAATTATCACATCTGAGCTCTCAAAATTTTTTCCTAGCCTCTTGTTGTAGCACCTGTATGCCTTACTTTTGAAAGAGTATCCAAAGAATATGCCTTCATCAGCTCTGTCATCAAATTTGCCAAGATTTTCTTCCTTTCGCTTGATGTATCACTTTAAACCAAAGACTCTGAGATACTTTACTGTATCTTTCTTCCCAAACCACAGTTCATAGGGTGTTTTGTTCTCATGAGGTCTTAGAAGACATCTGTTAGTGATATGCACTGCAGTATAGATACCTTCTCTCCAGAAATGTTTTGCTGTGTTATTTTCTGCCATCATAGTTCTAGCCATTTCTTGCACTGTTCTGTTTTTCCTTTCAACTACTCCATTTTGCTGAGGTGTTCTTGCTGTTGAATGTTGAATCCTGATTCCACTTTCACTGCAGAAGTTTGAAAATTCACTCCATGTAAATTCTTTGCCTTGATCAGACCTTAAACACTTAATTGTGTTTCTTGTCTCATTTTCCACTCTCTTCTTGAATGCTTTGAACTTGTCAAGAGCTTCAGTTTTGTCTTTCAGAAATATCACCCAGGTCATTCTAGAATACTCATCTATAAACAAGATGAAGTATCTCTCACCTCCTATGGCCTGTGTTCTCATAGGTCCACACAAGTCTGTGTGTATCAAGTCAAGTGGTTTACTTGAATGGTACTCCTTTGATTTATAAGTAGCTCTTGCCTACTTATCCTTCTGACATGGACCACATATATGGCTCTCTGGAGTCTTTATGATGGGAAGATCTCTCACTGCTTGCTTCTTGCTTATTTTAGTCAGATTTTTGAAGTGAATGTGTCCCATTCTTCTATGCCACAACCAATTTTCATCTTCTTGAGTTATCATGCACTTGTTGATGGCATCTGTCAACACATACAGATTTCCAACTGTTCTTTCACCAGCAGCCACTGCCTTTCCTGTTCAAACCCTGTGGACAACAAAACCTTCATTGTTGAAAGTGATCTCATGTCCTTGATCACATATCTAACTCACACTGAGTAGATTATGTTTCAGCCCATTAACATACAAAACATTGTGGGACTTTATCTTCCCATTGTTAAAGTTCACTGAACCTCTTCTTTCAACTCTGGCACCTTCATTATTCCCAAATCTCACTGTTCCTCCTTCTGCAACATTGAGGCTTGTGAATTTTTCTTTGTTGCCAGTCATGTGTGTTGAGCATCCACTATCTAGAATCCATGGAGATTGTTTTCCTTTGTTTGCTTTAAGTGCTGCTTGCACCAACAAGGAATTGTTCCTTTTCTTCTGTGATTTTTCCACCCATGTAGCCTTGTCTTTCACTACAATAGGCTTCCTTGTATTTCTTACCATTTCATTTTCTTCTTTTCTCTGAACTGGTTTTCTTGGAGGATCTTTTCTTTCCTTTCTCTTAGCTTGCCTTTGAGATGGAAGAATTGTTTTGCAGTTTCTGGCTATATGCCCAAGTCTTTCACATCTATAGCATATTACTCCCTCATCAACAAGATGAGCAAATCTGTTTCTGTCAATGAACACTGGAGGTCTTTGTTGTCTTCTACATTCTGCCACTCTATGCCCATAGGCATTACAGCCATAACAGTATCCTCTGAATCTGATTCTCTGTACTTGTTTGTTTCTCTGAAACTGACCATTCCTCTGGAGCTGACTTTGTTTTCTCTGACTGCCTTGCCTGACTGTCTTGAAGCCCTCTTCATCATTCTTGCTTTTAGTAGCTCTCATAGCTGGTGGTTCCTTCTCCTTTTCTTTCAAAACATAATGGGATTACTTGCAGATCCCTTTTCTCTTGTCTCCTTAGATAGCTGCTCAGTGTATCCATGTCCAGATTTAATATGAGAGGATCTCTGGTAACTCAGAATCTCATCAAGGATGTTGCCTTCCTCCTTGTCTTCATCTTTACAACTGCTGCTTCTTCATCTTCCTGTAACCTGACATTCTTATCTTTTGACTTTAGAATGGTTACATGAGGGGCTTTTGTAGTAGCTTCAGCATGATTTTTATTCTTTGTAGACTTGGCCAGATCTGCCATAAGTCTTACAATTACTTCCTCAAGCTTCTTACACTCAGATGTCTTTTGTGTAAGATCATTGTCAAGCTCATCAGCAATTATTTTTACTTTCCTGAGAGTCTCCATAATTTCAGCATTTATCTCCTTTGCTTGATTGAGTTGCTCATTCAAGTTTTTGATCTTCTTTCTTTCTGACTTGAGCTCTGTGAGTGCAGAAAGCAACTCTGCTTCAAGATCTGGATTGTCATCTTCTTTAATTCTTTTCTTGACAATATCACTTTTCCTTTTTGTTGTATCACTCCCTGTAGGAGTCTCTTCCAGTCTTGCCATAAAGAGAATATCATCATCATTTTCATCCTTAGACTCATCAGAGAGGTCATCATGCTTTGACAGATAACTTCTCTTTTTTGGAATGAATTTCTTCTTTCCTTTCTTTTCTTGGCTTCCTTTAGACTCTTCTTCATCAGAGTCATATACTCTACCCTTCTTCTGGCACTTAGAGGCAAAGTGTCCTAAGCCACCACAGTTGAAACATCTCATTGAAGACTTGTTTTTGAACTCTCAGATCTCTTCTTGAGTTTATTAGCCAGATAGGCTATAAGTTCATCATCTGAATCATCTGTGTCCTCCTCTGCATCAGCTTTTGAGTTTTCCACTGGCTCCTTCATTTTCAATTTTTTAAAGGCTTCAAAAGTGGCTTCCTTCTTGGCTGGCACTGGCTCAAGCATTTTTATCTCATAGGTAGTCAAGATACCATGTAGTTCATCTGTGGTCAATGTATCCAAAGTGGCAATTTCTTCAAGGGCTGACACCTTGGCATTATATAGTTTTGGAAGTGTCCTCAACACCTTCTTGACTACATGAATCTCCTTCAACTCTTCACCCAATGCTCTGATTGCATTGGTGATCTTGTTTACTCTGTTCAGGTAAAACTCAATTGTCTCACCTTCACTCATTCTCAGGCTTTCAAATTGAGATCTCAGTATCTGTAATTTAGCCTCCTTGATTTTGCTATCTCCTTCATGTATACTCTACAACTTGTCCCATATCTTCTTTGATATTGGATAGCTGATTACTTTAGTGAGCTCATTACTTGTAAGTGCAGCTAGAAGAGCTGTGACAGCCTTAGCTTCATTTTCTCTCTTCTTCATCTCAACAGTATCACTGATATCTTCAGTTGTGTGCCTATACCCATTCTTCACTGCGAGCCATACCCCATATCCTTGTGCAATCAAGTAAGCCTCCATTCTGACTTTCCATATACTGTAGTTGGAGCCATCAAACATAGGAATTCTGCTGTGCCCATGATGTTCTTCATTTGTAGCCATAACTCAGTCTCAATGCACTCTCTGTACTCGAAACTGTCAGTCTTCTTCCCTTGGGAACTCAGCTCTGATACCAATTGTTAGTCCCAGGTTGACACTGAGAGGGGGGGGGGTGAATCAGTGACCACTAAATATTCCTTTTCACTATTCTGGTTATGGCCTGATGTTATCCAAGGGCTGCCAAGAGCTGTTGATCAATTATGCAATGCTGCCTTGAGCTGATTTCTTGAGACACTCTTACAGACAATCTGTCAAACACATTTCGTGCACACACCAACCACACACCCATAGGTAACCATACCAGGGGCTTGGCCTGCCAAGTGTGTACACCCAGACCTGCAGCACACAGACTTCTAATGCACAATTACAAGCACATGTATGGGACACATAATATAACGTGGTTCGCCAATCACACACTGTGATGGCTACTCCACGGGGCAATACCCTAACCAGGGTTTTGTATATACCCAATACACAACAGAAATGCTACGGTTGCACCTACAACCCCGATGCTACAACATCAACCGCATTCACAGCTACAACTGTGTCCTAGGCACCAGCTCAACTACAGTCAAGCAGCCACTTGACAGGTTATACAAAGTGTATTTCAAATATTCATACAAATCCTTCCCATATATCTCTGATACAGTAAATAGGATCTGTGTGTGCGAGTTTACCTCCCGATCTTGCTTGCTACTGATGCAAGTTTCACTGTCCAAGCATCTCGGCCTCGTCTTGGGCTCCACAGCTTGTTCTTCACAAGAATAACTCCATAGGACGCTCACAGCTGGTCCACTCGCTCTTTTCAAGCTTCAACGAAGCTTTCATGGCCTCACATTGCCAGTAGGAGTCTCTCTCTCTCTTAGAGAAGCTTCAATGGAGGGTTCTCATTAAAATCGCCATTAGAGGCTTTCAACTCGAGCTCAAACTGTTGCCAATCTCCCCTGCTTCAAAAATCCTTCATTTGGTATATTATGGGCCTCAATCCGACATCGGACGGCCGAGATATCATCAAAAGAAGTTCGATGGATGAGATTATTCCAAATGGAATCTTCTCCCTGATTCCGTGCGCCACGACACACCATAGCGCATCCGCCTCTGACCCACCGTACGCTGCTGTCGAGCCCTGATTGGCGGAGAGGGCATCTATAGTTTTAGACTGCTGGATCTCATTTAAAAGGTGGGATTTCATATGCGCCTTAGGATCGGCTTCATCACGTCAGCGGAACTCGACGCAGATGATAGCCGTCAGATGGGAATCTTCGGCGCCGCTGTATCATGCGCGCGCTACACTGTATCTTGGGCTCGGCTCCATTCGACGCGGATTACAGTATTAGGCTGCCTTCGGCCAATTAGAGGACTTGCGCAAGAACCTTGACGCGATCAGCGGGATGCACAGTATCCCACCTTTTCGTGGATCGTCGATCTGGAATCAAGCTTGCGTGGCTTGATCTGAGCCGTTGAGATGGAATCTTCCATATTTTCGTTGACCAAAATACCACTCCACAAAGTGTGGTAATGCCCTGTATATCCAAAAAATTCCAGTAAGGTTTTGAGTCGGCCTTTCTTTGGGGCAAACCGTTGAACATGTCATGCGCATGCCGAGTGCCCTGCGATGGCTTGCGGCATCATGTCATGCGGTGCTGCTTGCAGGGGCTGCTGCTTAGCTTGCGGCATGGCATGGCATGCGGGTGCTGACCATGCGGCATCGCCGTGTGCGCGGCATGCTGCTGTGCGCATGGCCTTGCTGCTGTGCGTGGCTTGCGGCATGGCACCTGCTGTGCTGTGATGCTGGGCTTGGCATGGCAGTCCTATGCTGCTTGCTGCCAAGCTTGGCTTGATCACCCAAGGTGGGACCCACCTAGTCCCCACCTATTCTCTCTCCTCTTTCTCTCTCCTCCTTTTTTTCTCTCTTTTTTCTCTCTCTTCTTTCTTTCTCTTCAGCTGGACTTTCTCATCAGCAAAACTTCATTCTATTCGGCTGTTGCATCAGCCTAGTCACCTTGACTGACAAAGAGTCTTACAGATACTCTCTCTCCTCCATATCACTTTCTCTGCTAAGGTTGCCAATAATGACAACACTTACAACACACTGTTAGGATAGGGTTTCAACACACTCTCAACTCAATTCCTTCGTGTTTTGATTCCTTGGCTTATCATCATGATCCTTCTTATGATTATTCAATGGCTTAAAATTCATATTTTTACATAATCCATCATCCTAATAGATTCCTCCATGGATCTCTTAGAATTTGTCCATGGTTTTATGATTAGGATCTCACTTTAAATCAATATCTCCTCCATGATCTATTCTAGGCTTTCAACTGATATGGGGGATCTTTCATACCTTAAACTTGTTGAAGAATCAGAGTTCTCTCTAAATTTTCTTCTCTTAGTCTTCCTCTTCAATTCTTCTTCTCTTTCTCTCTCTTTCAGTTTGAGTTATAAAAGGATGCAAGAGGCTAAGGGACGTCCTATATATAGAGGAAAATCCTCCATAATAAGCCCTACTAAGTTTAGGGAAGAACCCCCTTCAGATTAGGAAGGTTTCCTAAACTCGGTTCTGTCTGGAATCCGTGTGGTCGGAGGTGGGGTCACACCCTCTGAAACATGCAACCACACAACCTAAATTCCTGTGGTTGCATTATTTTGAGGTGTGGTCGATTACATCTGTTTAGGTATGTGACCACACGCTCATAATTGACTGTTTTTGGGTTAAATTTCATACCTGGTCTTGTGGTTTCTTCTTGCACTTGGTCCACTTGGTCCGACCATGATAGGAAGACCTGATACAAGGTGGTAAGACCGGTTTATTTGATACGGGTCTTACAGTCTTCACCTCGTCTATCAGATCGGGTACAATCTTCAATGTAGCAAATATGTTTGACAATAGATGAATAAACCCTTGGTCAGTTGATTCATTCGGATTATCAATTACAAACTGCTCGTTATCGTAATTAAATACTCTTCCTGTGACACACACTACAACATTTGTATTAGCTTCTTCTTGGGATTTTGTCATAACTTTCCTGCTTAGTGCGTAAGCAACTACATTAGCTTTTCCTGGATGATACTGGATATCACAATCATAATCCTTCAGTAATTCAGCCATCTTCTCTGTCTCATGTTCAACTCTTTCTGATTAAAAAGGTGTGTGAGACTCTTATAATCTGATTTAATCTAAAATTTCTCTCCATACAAATAATGTCTCCATATCTTGACAGCATGTACCACCGCTACTAACTCCAAGTCATGAGTGGGATAGTTCTTCTCATGTGTCTTCAGTTGTCTTGAGGCATACAATTACTTGCTCTCCTTGCATAAGCACACATCCCAAACCTAACCCAGATGCATCGGTGTACAAGGTAAATGGTTGTCCTGGAATCAGAATAGTCAAGATGGGAGCTGATATCAATCTAGCCTTCAAGGTTTGGAAATAATCTTTACATTTGTTTGTCCAAATGAAACTTTTCTCCTTTCTTTGTCAGATTGGTGAGTGGTACTGTGATTCTAGAGTAATCTTCCACGAATCGTCGATAGTAACCAGCTAAACTTAAGAAACTTCTGAAGCATTCTTAGGTGCTTTCCATTTCAAAATGGCTTTAATCTTGCTAAGATCCACTTTAATTCCTTCAATAGATACTACATGGCCTAAGAAAGTGACTTCATTCAGCCAGAACTCACACTTAGTAAATTTTGCGTAAAGCTTCTCTTTTCTTAGTCACTGCAAAGCGGCTCTTAGATTTGTGACATGAGTTTCTTTGTCCTAGGAGTATACTAGTATGTCATCAATGAATACGATGACAGAAGTATCCAACATATCATGGAATACCTGATTCATGAGTTCCATAAAAGTTGTGGGTGTGTTAGTCAATCCAAAATACATGACTAAAAATTCATAATGTCCATATCTGGTTCTGAATACTGTCTTTGGAATATCACCTTTTCTTCCTTGATCTTCAACTGATGGTATCCCGATCGAAGATCAATTTTGGAGAACACTTTGGCACCTTGCAACTGATCGAACAAGTCATCGATCTGAGGCATTGATTCTTAATTGTAAGCTTATTTTATTCCCGATAATCTATACACAATTGAACACTACCGTCTTTTTTTTTCACGAACAATAATGGCACTCCCCATGGTGATATACTGGGTCTAATATAACCCTTGTCCAGTAATTCCTATAATTGTACCTTCAGTTCAGTAGGAACCATTCGATAGGGTGTTTTAGCTACTGGTATGGCTCCGGGTATAAGATCTATAACGAATTCTGTCGCTCGGTCAGGTGGTAGTCTTGGTAATTCCTCAAAAAATACATTCAAAAATTCACGCACAACTTCAATATCCTCCATTCATGGTGCTTCCTTGATAAGGTCCACCACGGATACTAGATACCCAATCCCTCATTTCTCGAGGTATTTTCTAGCCTTTAATGCAGAGAGAATGAGTTTTCATTTACAGGAAAATTTGGTTCTTGCAAAATTAAACTTTGCTCCTTCCTTATCTTTAAATGTCAATTTTTTTTCTACACATAATAGGTTTACAAAGTGCCGAGCTAACCAATCCATTCCCAAGATAACATCAAAGTCTATCATCTCGAGTCAGATTAAGGTTGCCTCCAAAATCTTCTCGCCAATAAGAACTGGACATGGTCCATAACCTTTGTCTAGTTCCACTTCTAATCCCATAGGTGATCGTACAAGTAGTTTGCAGTTTAAAGATCTGAGGGGTAGATTTAACTTCTTTTCAAACGACACAGGTGTAAAAGAATAAGTAGCCCCAGAGTCAAAGAGTACTCTGGCGGGTAAGCCATTAATAGGTACGATACCTGTGACCACATCAGACGATGAGACAATATCCTCAGAAGTAACTGCATGAACTTTTCCTTGCTGTAGCTGCTTCCTTGGCTTAGGACACTCTCTTGAATAATGTCTTACTTGATCGCAATTGAAGCATTTGACTCCAACATTACTTTGCCTTTGTTGAGGTTGGGCTGTCGGAGTAGTCTTGGCTGCGGCATTGAAGCCTTGAGTATGGAAGGATTTAAATGTCTTTGATTTCCCTCCATTGTATGAGTTTCCATTGGGCCTCTTTATACCTCTGTTTTGAGCAAAATAACTTTCCCTCTAGCTTGATTCCAATACTCGAGCAATCTGTACTGCTTCGTTATATATTTTCTTTTCTAATCCCACTACATGCTCACGGATGCTTCCCCTAAGTCCCATAACGAACCTTCGGGTTTTGGTATTTTCCTCCTGCATGCTAGAGGGAGCAAAGAAAAATAGTTCTTCATAATGCTGTTGATATGCGTCTATAGTCATCTGTCCCCGATACAGACTCAGAAACTCCTTTTCCATTTGATCTCTGAAACTCCTAGAAAATACTTCTTGAAGAAAGCTTCTTTATAGATAACCCATGTTAGTTGGGCTTGCTTTGTTAACAGATAACTTCTAGTTGATTTCCACTAGTGGTGTGCATCACCTTTCAACATAAATGTGACACATAATACCTTCCCTTCTTCATTTACAGTCATCATCATAAAGTTTCTTTCCATTTCGTCGATCCAGTGAGCTGGCCACAAAGGATCCGATAGCTTACCTATGAATTCCTTCAGCTTCATTTTCAGGAAACGCTCCATCAGTCTGGAGTGATCAAGCTGATACTGTGCATATGCCCCATACATAGGCGGTTGGTACTGATAATTACCTTGATTTTACCCGCCTTGCGGTGCTTTAGGGTTTTGCACTTGGCCTTGTACTGCTGGTATTTGCGGTGCTTGGGGTATAGTGTTGCTACCCCCAGGTGCCGTACTAGCTTGTCTTGTAGGTAGAGATGTTGTGTTTGCAATTGGGAAATCAATTCTCGTAACAGCTTGCATGTTGGCTTGTATTTGTTGTATTTGCTGCATTTGCTATGCCAAATTCATCACCACAGTAGCCAAATCCGTAGGTGGTGCAGGTAAGTTGGTTGGGTTGACTTGGGTGTGAACATTCTGAGGTGCAGCATTCTGAGCTCTAATATTTCCTTCTTGCCCTTGCTGACCTTCATTGTTGTTGGTCTCCATAGGTGGTGGAGATGGGTTTACATTCTGTCTCCTTCTACTTACCCTATGCCCAGCTATTTAAACTCTTGGTTGACGTGTTATTGGCAAAGCTACACATGTGAGAAAAAATAGAGTGGTGGTATAGGGTTAGTCTCACAATGGAAGGCGAGAAAAGAACAAAATCAATAGGTAAAAGTTCGAACAGAATCAAAATGCAGACATCAATCAGTTATATGGTCGATGGCCTACGGTCACATGTTTTACGACCATAGGTGCGACCATCAAATCCCTGGCAACTTATCAAGACCTTATGGTCAATCATATGGCCGATCATACGGTCGATGGTTTTGGTCAAATTGTGCGACCGTAAGATCCCAATCAGGTTTTTAAAACCTGTTTTCGAGATTTTTCCCTCCCATTCTCCCTACGGTCACAACTCAACTCACCACCACTGAGTTGCTATAGTGTCAACCGTATGAATTTGGTGATTCTTTCATCGATCCATAATCTCCATTCCATTGCTCGAGGTATGTTCTCTACTCTTTCTCCTTTTTAAGTTTTCATACCTAGGTTTTGTTCCATTTATAGGGTTTTCTTCAATTAATATTTTTCTAACCGTAAAAATTTGATTTTTATTGGGGACTTTTGCTATTGGCTACCCAATGGATGAAAGCCCTCAAGAAAATTTGAGTTTCATCGGTTAGTTTAGTAAAAACTTGAAAATTCTCATTTTTGACCTAAATTTTGGGGGTTTTTCCCAATTGTCAAAATTTCTTCAAATTCGACCTACCTAGTTAAAATTTCTGATTGAATATGCCTTGCAGGATGGTTTGGGACCTATGTAAGTCCTCCTGCCCAAAGTTTGGGTGAAAAGTGAGGCTTTTTCCCATTCTACATCGGTAACTGTCAAATTTTTAAATTTATCTAACTTGTTTTTCTTATTTTCTTCTCTTGCAGTTATCATGATTGGCACTAAGGTTCCTCGAGTTCATGACCATGTTACTTCAGGTCCGTGGAAGCAGAAACACAATACCCTTGGTTTAATTGAAAGAAGGTGGAAGGGGTATTAACTTACCCCATTTAGTCCTGTTTGATGTGGAAAGGGCATTTGATGATATGGGCTGGCTTCCAATGATTCTATATGAGCCTTGCACTCGCCCAAACTTGGTCAAACAGTTCTACTGTCACCTATAGCTAGAGGGTGACTTGGAGGATGTGGACAGGGCTAGAGAGCTTCGGATCACCAGTTGGGTAAAAGTGGTTCCGATCTCTTTCAACTGTCAGGAGTTGGCTGATCTCCTAAGCATCTCAAATGATGGTCAGTTGGTTTATTGTGCACCCAGGGAGCCATAGTTTTTGTTTACACAGGTGCGTGCAGAAATAGAAAACCAAATTCTTGGGGATGACCACTGGGAGATGAAAGCAGTCAACCTGCATCCAGAGCCATGGGTCTACTGTAAAATTATCCAGCATAATCTTATTCCCCAGGGTGGACACTATGAGATGGTCTCACAACTGACTTAGTACCTACTGTACTGTATCTGTAATAGGCAGCCTATTTGCCTCCCATATATTATTCTTTAGACTATGCACAGAGCTACGTTGCCTGACTCGAGAGGTAACTTACCCTATGGGCGGCTGATCTCCACCTTTCTCGTTTGTCTACAGGTGGACCTAGTGGATGAGAGGATCTTTGAGGATACCTTCTCAGCTGACCTTGATTGGGAGACCATCAGCAGGATGGGCATGAGAGAGATACATGTCAGTGATGACGAGAAGAATGCTATGAGACCTCCTCTCACTCGGGTAGTGGCAGCAGATGCAGAAGCGGCAGCAGCAGCAGCAGCAGAGGCACACGAGAGTGATGATGAGGAGGATGATGATAGGATGTACATGGATGTAGATGCCATCCCTCCTCCATCACCATAGCATTTTACTGGGGCTGTCCCTTCTCAGGCTTCTCATTCAGCTGGCCCTTCATGCCCACCAACAGATGACATGATGGCACTGTTACGTAAGATTCGGGAGGCTCAGCGGGTGACTGATCGGAGGTTAGGAGACATCCTAGCTGCTCAGTGCTTTATAGATCAACGGGTAGCGGATCTGGCAGCTAGTCTCCAAGCGACTCAAACTCAGGTGGCCTGGCTCGCGAGAGTATATGCTGAGGACTATGATAGAGATCGTGAGGCACCTCCTCTTCCAGCACCTCTAGCTCCATGATATCATTATTTCTTTTTCTCATTTATTTTAGAGAGTAACTGTTTGAATTTGTGGACCGTACTCTGATTCAGATGTATGTCTTACTCCCATTTGGATATATATATATATATATATATATATATATATATATATATATATATATAATTGGTTTCTCATTTACATATGTGCAATATTTTCTTTCTTATTTTATGTCTCATACAACACAGGTGCTTATGGTGTGTTCTTGTTACAGTTTTTAATTTTTATCCTAACTCAGTTCATGACTCACATGGAAGTAGTTAGGTCAATGGGTAAAACCTGTGAGAGCTCTGATACCAAGTTGTCTCACCCCAATTCTGGTCTAACCAGATTAGTGTGATGAACTATTAATAAACCAACGGTTCAACCAGGATCTCGTATAGGTCGTACCCACCATATCAAACCACACACACATTCCACAGTAATAATCAGAGGTAATAAACAAATAAGCGAAAGTCTTATAGATAATGAACTGAGTGTCTAACAATGATAATAAATAATTAATTCGATTATCTCCAAAACTCAAGACATAAAAGTAATTAATCCATTACATGTTCTAATAATCAAATATAGCTAAACTAAACAAATATACACTGGCTGCACTCGCATGATGAATCATGCGCATCTTCAACAACTTCTACATCCATGGCCACAACATGTCCACACAACAACGCATTCATATAATCTTCAACAGTAGGTCTTGCATCATCAACTAAAAATATTCAATGTCGAAAGGGTGAGCACACATCACGGCTCAGTGAGCAAACAAAATAATACAACAAACATATGCATGCATTCAATTCATATCTTTGGTTTGGTTTTTAAGTTTTCAATGTGCTATAGAAAGGTATGGTGGCCCCCGCACCTCTATACACGAGTATGTGAATCCACCCAATGGATCAAATACCATTTTCGTCCCACATGCACCCACCATGGAATAGAGATAGAGCTAAAGTGTTAGGATCACACATGCCAACACTTCCACTGATGCCCTACCCATACCAACACGTAAGCCCCTGCTGGCGAAGGCTTACAAACTGGGCTCGCAACTAACCAATCTTAATGCCAAACAGTGTATCCAAGGCCTCACCCCATCAACCCTCAATACGTCCACAGAGATAGAGCTAAGGCCCCCCGACAGAGTCAAAGACTATATGGTTCGAGACCACCTCCCCTGATGTCCTACGACATAATAGTTCTGTTAAGGTAATGGAGATACGACGATGTTAGTGGGTAAAACTTGAGTAGAGATAGAGCTAGAGTCTGGTGATGAGGTCAGAGACTACCATGCCACGTCCTCTCCCTGATGCTCCACTCACATCCAACACACCAACCACACACGTATAACCACATGCATATTCTCCTAGCATCATCATCATGATCATGTTATAAATAAATAGAAGTAAATATATATAAGCAGTAATAGCAAGAATATTGGACGACATGCAAGATGCACATTACAAGCATACACGCATAGAATCAATCATGGCATTGGACTCAATAAAAGTAAATAGTTTGTTAATTGACGAATTAGTTTAGGTCTTATTCCCTCACCTGTTACCAATACTCGATCTCTTTCCACGTCTTGAAATTCTCTTTCAATCAATTTAACAACCTAAAAGTTATATTAATTTAAGTTAGGGTTTATATATAACATGTTACAGTAGTAGGAAATCAAAATAGAGCACTGATAGGTGTCTGATTGGTCCTATGGTCTCATACTGTATCGACCTTACTGCTTACAGTTGATACCCTATGGTCGCATATGGTGCAACCGTAGCTGCGACCATATGATTCCTGAATCTTTCTGAATGCCTATGGTCGATCCTTTGATCAGGCTGGTCATGCTATGGTCGACCGTAGCTGTGACCTTGGGATTTCTGGTCACAGACTACATGCAATTCAAGTTCTTACTGGGTCAAGTCCTCTGATCTTCAATTGGATTTATTCTAAGGTCATCCTATGGCCATCATTAATTGTTTCTTATCAACCCTAATCATCAAACTCACTCCTCATGGTTCTCCTTGGAATTTTTTCAAGGAAATCACATGGATCATAATAGGTTGATATTGCCTATCTTCCATAGAAGTTTTATTCTATAGAGTTTACATCTCCAGGGATTAAGTTCATACCTTTGCCTGTGATAGAGAGCCAATCTCTTCTCAGCAAGATCCTCTCCTTAGCCTTTTCTTCTTCTCCTTCTCTTCTTTTTCTTCCCTTCTCTCTCTTTAGGGTTTACTAATGTTCTAAAAGAGTGAAAAAGGGCTGAGGGATGTCCTTTATATAGAGAAAAACTCTCCATATAGAGTCCTCTTTCAATTAGGAAAGAAATCCCTAAATTTAGGAAAGTTTCCAAAACTTGAAGTCTGACCTGGGGTCTCACTGGTGGCTACGATGGCAGAACTCATCAACTGTAGGGTCAAAATCATCGATCGTGGGGTCCTGAATTCGTGATCTTCATTCTTACCATATGGTCGGCCATACCTACTCAGGTATCCGACCATATGCATACAGTTTTGGGAGTTAAGTCGATTTTTATACTTGATTTGTGATCCAACTTCTCACGCTCGGTCCACTTGGTCCAGGAATGATGGGAAGACCTAGCACGACACGATTAAATAGGGTTAGTGGAGTGCGGGTCTTACACTGTGCCTCCATCCCATGTCCTCCCCCTGATACCCTCTACTGTACCAATACCTACACCCTTATTGGCAAGGGCTTGGAAGTGGGCTCATCACTAACAAATCCTATATGTCATCACAGTAGGCCCTATCCCAGCACAACTCCCTACAACATAGAAATAGGGCTCAAGTTTGGTGGCCAGGCCGAAGACCATAATGCCACGTCCTCCCCCTTATATCCTACCCATACCAAGCATGTTAAGATAGTAGCGATACAAAAAGGTGTTAGTGTGAAGAATGATCCAAGACCCCAGGCCCTTCCCATTCTACATGTCACACCTCAATTCTGAACTAACCAGAATAGTGTGATGATCCATTAATAAACCAACGGTTCAACCAAGATCTCGTTTAGGTAGTACCCACCATATCAAACCACACCCACATTCCACGATAATAATCAGAGATAATAAACAAATAAGCAGAAGTTTTTATAATTAATGAACTGAGTATCTAACAGTGATAAATAAATATTTAATCCAGTAATCTCCAAGTAATTTAAGACATAAAATAAAATAATCAATTACATATCCGTTAACCCAAAATATAACTAAACTAATCAAAGATGCATTGATTACACTTGCATGAAGGATCATGTGCATCTTCAATAGCTTCTACGTCTATAGCCGCCATGTGTCCATACGACGGCGCATTTATGTACTCTTCTATGGTAGGACCTGCATAATTAACTAAAGATATTTGACGTCGAAGGGTGAGCACACATCACGGCTCAATGAGAAAAATAAAACAATGTAACAAACAAATACATGCATTCAGTTCATATCTTTGGTCTAGTTTTTAAGTTTGCAATGTGCTATAAAAAGGTTTGGCAGCCACCGCACCTCTATACATGGGTGTGTAAGCCCACCCAATGGATCAAACACCATTGTCGTCCACATCCACCCCACCATGGAATAGAGATAGAGCTAAAGTGTCTGGATTACACACTACCAACACTTCCCCTGATGCCCTACCTATACCAACACGTAAGCCCTTGCTAGCGAGGGCTTGCAAACTGGGTTCGCAACTAACCAATCCTAATACCAAATAGTGTATCCAAGGCCTCACCCCAGCATCCCTCAATATGTTCATAGAGATAGAGCTAAGGCACCCCAGCAGAGTCAAAGACCACACGATCTGAGACCACCTCCCCTGATGCCCTACGACGTAATAGTTCTGCTAAGGTAATGGCGATACAACGATGTTAGTGAACAAGACTTGAGTAGAGATAGAGCTAGTCTGGTGACCAGGTTAGATACCATAATGCCACCTCCTCCCCTTAATGCTCCACTCATACCAAGCACACTAACCACACATACACAATCGCATGCCTATTCCTAGCATCATCATCATCATATTATAAATAGACACGAAATAAATATACATGAGCAGTAATAACAGAAATATTGGATGACATGTGAGATGTACATTACAAGCATACAAACATAGAATCAAATATTTCATTGGACAAATAAAGTAAAACAGTTTGTTATTATCCAATTAGTTTAGGTCTTGTTCCCTCACCTATTAACAGTACTCGATCTCCTTCCACACCTTGTAACTCTCTTTGAATCGATTTAGAAACCTAGAAGTTGTATGAATTTAAGTTAAGGTAGTTGTGTAAGGTGTTACAGTAATTGAAAATTGAAACAGGTCACTGACTGATCATATGGTCTCATACTGTCTCGATCTTACCACGTACGGTCGATACCTTATGGTCGCACTATATGCGACCATACCTGCGACCATACGGTTCCTGCATTCATCTCGAATAGCTATGGTTGATACTCTGGCTATGCTATGGTCGACCATAGCTGCGACCATACGGTAATCTGACCAAATTCTACTTTAAATCTGAATTCTTCCTCTTAGCTCTTCAATAGGGTCCTTCTTAATGATCATTATAAGACCAAATTTCTTAGTTTTACCAACTACTTACTCAAACCTATTCTCCATGGTCCCTTCTTGAGATTTGCTCAGAAAATCCCACAATTGAATCCTTACATTGGGTTTGGCATTGTAATTTACACTAGAAATTCCCACTCTTAATGTTCTAAGGTTACAGATTCAAGTTTTATACCTTACTTGTTGCAGAGAGTCTATAGAACTCTTCTCTCAGCCTTCTCCTTAGTCTTTTCCCCTTCTCCTTTTCTTCCTTTTCTTCCTTTTCTTCCTCTAGGGTTTGATGATGTTCCAAAAGAGTGAAAAAGGGTTGAGGAATGTCCTTTACATAGAGAAAAACTCTCCATATAAGGCTCTCCAACATTAGGAAAGAGATCCTCCTTTTAATTGGAAAGTTTCCAAACTCGGAGTCTGATTTGCGATTGTATGGTCGGACGTACGGTCGCAAAATCCGTTGACCATACCCTTGAAAACATCTATCGTATGACTATTAATCAGTGGTTTTTATTTCCTACTGTATGGTCAACCATACCTACCTAGGTAATCGACCATACACCTGATTTTAAGTGTTTTGGGTCGATTTCCATACCTAGTCTTGTGGTCCTTCTTCACATGGTCGATCCACTTGATTCAGCTATGATGGAAAGACCTGGCACGACAAGGTTAGACCGGATTAGTGGAGTATGGGTCTTACACTACACACCAATGAAAACAATCACATGTCTAACAATCACATCCTAGCATAGTGAGTATGCATGAACAACATATAATAACTGAAAGTAAAGACGACATATGAATATGCACAAGCAACACTCCATAGAAATAAGAGTAGTTATTAACAACGGTTTATTTTTCTTAGTTAATTAGGGTTTGGGTCCGATTCCCTTACTTGACGCTTGATTGCTAGCTTGCTCCACATCGCAGAGTCCAACCTCGCAATCACAAGGTCCTACACGATGTTAGGATTTAGTTAGAATTAGTTGCATGGGGTTTACGTTGGTCGAAAACCAATTGGGTCAAAAATAAACCTAACTAGATATACTGGTCGAATATACTGGTCGTAGGTCATTGTACAGTGACGTGATCGGTATAGTTGATCAGACAGCCTTGGCAAGCTACCCGAGAGGTACCGGTCCCATATGTCAGTCGCACCTAGTACCGCTGTTATAGTCTACCGGTATGCCTCCGGAAGGCCACCAACTTAGTGTTCATCTTTTGTCGATCATCGCACATGGCTTCTAAGGTTCCTCCTATGCATTCTTGGCCTGAGCAATGTAATAGGGTTTGTTTTATCTTCCATTCAAGTCCTACATTCTAATGAACCTTGATTTAGAATTCAAATCTATGATTTATCGAACAATTAGGGTTTAATGAATTAGGGTTTTAGATCAATACCTAGCCTCGCATGGTATTGATCATTCATCAACAACACTTAATCTAGAGAGAGGTACATGCACTTACCATTGGTCCGTGAACTATAGTATTCTTCTTTCAACAGAAATCTCTCCTACAACCCTTCCTTAGCTCCTTTCTCCTCTTCGGATCTCCTTCTCTTCTCTAGGATTTGTGAGAGTCACTAAAGGAAGATCTAAGGAGGTTTAAGAGTCCTTAAATAGACTAGATTAGGTTTTAGGGAAGTCTCTTAAGTTAGGAAAGTCTCTAGGCTGAGATTTGATAAGCGGGACCCACAGAGATCAGTTTTCAGATCTGACTAGTCTGCCCGTGCAAACATATCTGTAGACCGATATGGTGGACCGGTATATAAGACTAGCATAACTTATTGCATCAGTTTTGGTCTATTTTCATACCTGATTGTCACCCGCTCGTTTCGTCTGGTCCGATTATGATTGGAAGACCTGCCATGACACAAAATAGATTTTTAGATCGGGTTCGTGGAGTGTAGGTCTTACAACTCCCCAACTCTTAAAAGAAATTTCGTCCTTGAAATTCGCATGTAGGTTTCACAGTAAAACTCTAAATGTAAAATAAAATATTGAAGAGTGATACCCAAGCTTTAGCTTATTAGTAGTTTAAAATTTCATTCGATTATAATAATAATGCATTGAAACTGAGGCTCTATCTCATGCATATCTCGAGTAATAATATGGATAATAAGAGAAGAGTCAAATAGAGACATTTCAAGCTGTCTGATGTTCTTAGAGTAAATGCTGATGATATATTGGATGACGAAAATCACTTTATAAATTTCTAAAAATAAAATATAGAAATGCTATAAATATACCCAGAAACATACATTAATATTTAAATCCTGATGGATTCATAATTTTATATATTTATTTCCCTTATATTTAGTTTATTTAATATATTATATGTCTTATGGTACTCATTTGTGATGATTCCTTATATATAAGACATTGGTGGAAAGTATTGGTAATTTATGTTTAAAATAAAAAAATTCTGATATTTTCAATAATGATCTTCTGAATTTCATGTAGGTTTTTAATATATGGAGAGAATTCTAGAAATCAAACGTGATCCAAAAATCTGATCTAAAAAATGCTGATTTGAATTCAAACCAGAGAAGGAAGATTACCACACATAGAAGGTTTACTATTGGAAGGATTTGATTGATTGTAATAAATCTTGAAGAGAATATATACCACTATGGAATATTACAAAGATTGACAGGTTTAGGGGCGACATTTGGTTAATAATGAAATGATTTTCTATCTAATCTAGGTAAGAAGATTTTGTTTAATCTTTATTTCCATGTAATAAGGTTGTCAATTCTAGACATACCAGTTTTAATCTTCTCTAGTCTGGCTATTTAAGCAATTTAAAGGCTACGTAATAGAGGATCGAAGAATTATTGTGAAGATAGTTTTATTTCTTTTGTCTTTCTTTTCTATCATATCTAGCTAATTTTTTTAGTCGATTCAAGGGAAATTCAATCTGGTTAGTAAAATTGTGAGACTTTGTTATTAATTTTAATTATTCTTCTATTCAAATATCTGTGTTTCTTAGTTTTTCAAGTTAATGACTGTATGATTCAGTTTATTAAGAGGCCTATTAATTGATTGAGTTGTGTGGTTTATAGCTAAACTGAATCCATAATCCGTAATTGTTATGGTGGTCAGAAAAAGTAGCAATTGAGCAGAACAATTGAGCAGAACAATTATGATCCAAGTTTTTGTTATTTGCTTAAAGGAAACATAGAATAAGTTAAATAATCTGACGCTTGTTAGATTGTTGTACATCTTTAACTCTCTCCAAGAGTGTAATGCTATCAGTAAATTTATGAGGATTGCTTAATACCAATTGATTTATTGATAAGAATTAATTTGTGTGCTGGGCTCAAATTAATGAAATTAGAAAAGGTAAAGATTGTCTGGCTATTTGATAATCCTTGGTTAAATATTTGAATTGAGAATAATATATATGAGGTCAGTGATCAATTTGCAACCGTGAGTAAATTTTCTTGAATCGACATCATCTTCAATTGAATTTTTGTTACTTAATTTTGTTGTCAATTAAATTGTAGAAGAAAACCCCCCTTTTTCTTGGTAAGTAGACAATTTGATTAACTAGTCTTTGTTTGTGGATCGACCTTTACTTATCATTATTATTCATTGTAGGTAGAGTAATTTATTTTTGGTTGCGCTTGACACGCATCAAAATTTGGTGCTATTACTGGGACTAGTTTTAATCAGATTGTGATTGTTTTCATTCTATTTAATATTTGTTTTAGTCACTAGTGTTCTTTCCTTTGTGTGAAGTTTTTTTTTTTCAGGTGTCTGTAGTTTTTCTAATAGGTATTGCTTGCGCATGAAATTTTGGATGACTTAGGGGCTCTACAAGAAGCTTATTTCGAAGAACATAAAAAAAAAAAAAAAAAAAATCTTTCCAAGGCATTTCATGACAAGAGGATTGCTAGGAAGCAATTTGTGGTTGGGAAGAATGTCTTGCTTTACAATTCGAGACTTAAATTGATGCTTGATAAGTTACGTTCTCGTTGGATTGGACCTTTTGAAGTTACTAATGTGTTTCCTTATGGTACAGTTGAAGTTCAAAACTAATAAGGTGTTCAAAGTTAATGGGCATAGACTCAAGACATTCTATGAAGACTTTCATGAGCATACTATGGACGAAGTGCAACTGGGGGATCCCATTTATTCTGATTGAGGAGTATTGAGTCGAGCTAACGACGTTAAACACAAGCGCTGCTTGAGAGGCAACCCAATAAATCGGATTTATTTTTCTTATCATTCGTAATTACTTTTCTTTACATCTTTCCATTATATTTTTAACTTTCATTGGGGACAATGTCAGATTTAAGCGTGGGGGGAGGAATTAGATTTTCTCTTTTGTTTTATTTTTTAAGTTTTTAATTTTTGTATGATGTGTTAGAGCAAAAAAAAAAAAAAAAAAAAATTAAATAATGGTTGAATTTTAAAAAGAAATTTCACTTCAATAGACTAAGAAAATATATAAGCCATGGATTGGAACAATTTGAATGTGAAAAAAATTACATATATGAATTCGTTGAAACAACTTGCTAAATGAGCTTTGAATAACATTGATAGTTGCATTTAGAGGTAAAGCATGCAGGTTTAGTAGATGGAATCCAACCAAGTGAGCTTTTGAGCCAAACTAGACTGAGACATCTATGTCAGTATTTATTTTCTTTGAAGAGTGATATTCTACTATGCTTTTGTATCTCTAGAACTTGCTTTGAACCCTGTCAAGATTACATTGATATGTGTAGATATGAAGATGATAAAGGCAAATAGAATTTTACAACCACTTAGCTTAAATGACCAACCTTATATATTTTTACCCTTAGTGGATCCACTTTGAGTTTTAAACTTTATTCTTCATTGAACCCTAAACCATGAGCCTTGAATTGTTTATTTTTCTCATGTTTTACCAACCTTTGAGCTAGTAGAGCATTGAGAATTATCTAATGGGTTTGAAAGAGATATGTATTGAATAAGTGTGGGGGGTGCTATTCTCAAAAGTGATTGTTGTATGTCAAGAAGTGGGATATAATGGGAGTAAATGGTCCTTGTTATATTTGGAATGTCATGCTCTTTTTTTAAAAAATAAAAATAAAAAAAATTCAAATAGCAAAGCATAGTTCTCAAATGAAAAGAAAAAAAATAAAAGAAAAAGAAACTGGAGTTTGGGATGTTTTATTGAAGAGCTTTATCTATGAGCCCTTATCATTTAGATTGCTCAATTTTTTTTGTCTCAATGCTCTATTAGTTTCTTGGGTTTTAACGTCAGTATATTTTTCTTTTTCGTACCTTGAACCCTAGTCCCATTACAATCTTGATAAAGACATTTTGATTCATGTATGCGTGTATTCTAAGTAATGGAGATTTTGGTGAATAAGCAAGCCTATAGTAGTGCATCTTCATAAGAAGATCTTGAGTGAAATAGTTAAACCATGAATTCTTGAGTGAGTAGAGAGAATCCCAAGAGAAAATTTACTAAACATTAGCATGTTCACTTTTGAATAAGACTGATATGTTAGATATTACTCATAGTTACTAAGTAATCTTTGACTATGACATATATTATTCCCTTGATCTCTTGAATTAGTTTCTGATTCATGATATATATATTTTTTGAATGCTGTGGGATGAAAGTGAAAAAAAAAATTCAAAAGTTGAATTTGTAAAAAAAAAAAAAAAAAAAAAATTTAGTATTTCGTTTGCCCGAGGACGTATAAGAGCTAAGTGTGGGGAAATTTAATGGATTCATAATTTTATATATTTATTTCCCTTATATTTAGTTTATTTAACATATTATATTGTGATGATTCCTTATATATAAGACATTGGTAGAAAGTATTGGTAATTTATGTTTAAAAGAAAAAAATTCTGATATTTTCAATAATGACCTTCTGAATTTCATGCAGGTTTTTAATATATGGAAAGAATTCTAAAAATCAAACGTAATCCAAAAATTTGATCTGAAAAGCTAATTTGAATTCAAACCAGAGAAGGAAGATTACCACACATAGAAGGTTTACTATTGGAAGGATTTGATTGATTGTCATAAATCTTGAAGAGAATATATACCTCTATGGAATATTACAAAGATTGGCAGGTTTAGGGGTGACATTTGGTTAATAATGTAATGATTTTCTATCTAATCTAGGCAAAAGGATTTTATTTAATCTTTATTTCCATGTAATAAGGTTGTCAATTCTAGATATACCAGTTTTAATCTTCTCTACTCTGGCTATTTAAGCAATGTAAATGCTACGTAATAGAGGGTCCAAGAATTGTTGAGAAGATAGTTTTATTTATTTTGTCTTTCTTTTCTGTCATATCTAGCTAAGTTCTTTAGTCGATTCAAGGAAAATTCAATCTGATTAGTAAAATTGTGAGACTTTGTTCTTAATTTTAATTATTCTTCTATTCAAATATCTATGTTTCTTAGTTTTTCAAGTTAATGACTGTATGATTCAGTTAATTAAGAGGGCTATTAATTGATTGAGTTGTGTGGTTTATAGCTAACCTGAATCCATAATCCGTAATTGTTATGGTGGTCAGGAAAAGTAGCAATTGAGCAGAACAATTATGATCCAAGTTTTTACTACTTGCTTAAAGAAAACATAGAATGAATTAAATAATCTGACGCTTGTTTGTTGTTCATCTTTAACTCCCTCCAAGAGTGTAATGCTATCAGTAACTTTATAAGGATTGGTTAATACCAATTGATTTATTGCTAAGAATTAATATGTGTGCTGGGCTCAAATTAATGAAATTAGGGAAGGTAAGGATTGTCTGGCTTTTTGATAATCCTTGGTTAAATATTTGAATAGAGAATAATATATATGAGGTCAGTGTTCAATTTGCAGCCGTGAGTAAATTTCCTTGAATCGACATCATCTTCAATTGAATTTTTGTTACTTAATTTTGTTGTCAATTAAATTATAGAAGAAAACCCCCTTTTTCTTGGTAAGTAAACAATTTGATTAACTAGTCTCTGTGGATCGACCTTTACTTATCATTATTATTCATTGTAGGTAGAGTAATTTATTTTTGGCTGCGCTCGACACGCATCAATACCTATATAACAGACTTACATCTTCAAGCTTTTTTTTTCTGTCTTTTGCTTCTATTATCAATCAAAACTTCAGCTAAGGTTTAGATTCACTAACAACAGCGGACAAGTTTATTCTCTTGGATTCTGGTGTAGCCCTTTTGGAATGAGGGTAAGAATCGCCCTGGCTGAGAAAGATGTGGAGTATCAATATAGGAACAAGAACCTCCTGTTAAGGAAAACATGAGGGTTTTTTCTCTTGTATGCAAACCAATAGAGAATACAACCACAAAAATATGCACAGAGATATAGCAACAAAAATAAATATAAACAATGAAAACACAAGAGACACACCAATTTTTATGTGGAAAACCCTTTCAAGATGAAAGGAAAAAAATCACGGGACCTAGTCTAGGTAAATCTCTACTATTATAATAATGGGTACACAATACAATCAACTCTAATTACAACTAGAGGTTTCCAATCTTCAAGAGAAATAACTCACTTTTGGGTAATACAATAATTCACCAAAATAATAGGTGAAAATAGAAGCTATAAGAATACTTTCACCTCGATCCCGACATAACAAATACTGAGAAGAACTATCACCTTTCTCTCTTCCTTGAATAGGGAGAATGCCATCACACCACACGTACAAGGTATAAGAGCTCACCTTTCTTTATCTCTCTCCTTCCTCCTTTCTGTTTCACTCTTAATAAGAGAGCAAGGGGGTAAGGGTAAGCGTTGTTCAGCTCAAAAGGGCTAAAGACAAGCGCGATATACGCACCTTTGACATGAGAAATCAGGTTGCTCGGGTTTCGAGAAAGGATGGTAAGGAGCATTTTGCCCTTTTTAGGAACGAATCCGTTACTGTCCTCGAACGCATGTCTTGATCCAATGCCAGGTGATTGGCACAAAGAAAGAGTTTTTATTAAACTTGGCTTTGGTTCTCGGATGCTCACGGAGAGTCATCCTCTCAAAACCTTACGAAAGAGAAGAATTGATCGCACTGCTATATAAAAAAAATCTTTATATATAAAGAGAGAAATGAGAGTGTGAGAGGTTGGTTTTAAAAACCACCTCAAGGAAACCTCTTACTGACTGTAATAGGTGTCAAGCCATGTGGGTCCCCCCACCTACGTGGGGTGAGGGGGAACCCAATAAACTCCCCCTCTAACTTACGAGCGGGGATCTTCCAAACCTAAACCTACCATGCTTATGCAAAAGTCATGCTTTATCTTGGGTAATGCTTTTGTCATCATATTTGCACTATTCTTGTTAGTATGGATCATCTCAATCTGTAGCTGCTTCTATTCTAGTATATCTTGAATCTAGTGATACCTCACTTCAACATGTTGGTCTTGTAATGAAAACTTGGATTCCTACTCAAGTCAATGGCACTTTGACTGTCACAATGAACAATATACTTATCTTGGGTCAAACTTAGTTCTTGAATAAATTTCTTCATTTACAACATCTCCTTACAAGCTTCCACTGTAGCAATGTACTCAGCTTCTACAGTTGACAAAGCGACATACTTTTGCAACTTGGACTGCCATAACATTGCTCCCTCTACAAAAGTAAACAGGTAGCCTAATGTTTATTTTCTTGAATCGATGTCGCCTGCTATATCTGCATTTGTGTATCCCTGTAACACAGGTTTATCAATACCAAAGCATAAATATGCATTGGATGTACCATTGAAATATCTCATAATCCATTTGACTACTTCCTAGTGTTGTTTGTCGAGATTGACAAGAAATTTACTCACAACTCAAACTGTATATGCAATATCAAGTCTTGTATACACCATGGCATACATTAAACTTCCTACAATTGATGCATAGAAAAATTTCTTCATTTCAATTGTTCCTTGCTCATTTGAAGGATTTTGCTCACTATCCAATCTAAAGTAACCTGCAAGTAAAAAACTGACTGACTTTGCTTTCTCTATATTAAACCATTCAAGTACTTTATGTATGTACCTTTCTTGTGATAGCCAAAATTTTCTTGCTTTCATATCACAAGAAATCTGTATGCGTAAGATCTGCTGTGCTGGTCCCAAGTCTTTTATGTCGAAAGACTTACTCAACTCTTTCTTCAACCTGTCAACTTTATTGACATCCTATCCAACAATCAATATGTCATCAACATAGAGTAAAAGACTAATGAAATCACCTTCAGAAAATTTCTTAATAAACACACAATGATCTGCAGTTGTTCTGGTATACTCATGATCCAGCATAAATGAATCAAACTTCTTATACCACTGTCTTGGAGCCTGTTTCAAACCAAATAAGCTCTTCTTTAACCTACAAACCATGTGTTCTTTACCTTTAACTTTGAAACCTTTTGGTTGCTCAATGTAAATATCTTCCTCTAAATCACCATGAAGAAAGACTATTTTGACATCAAATTGTTGAACTTCTAAATTCAAACTTGTAGCTAAACCCAACACAACTCTAATAGATGACATTTTCACAACATGAGAGAAAATTTCATCAAAGTCAATTATTTTTGTTTACCCAAATCCCTTCACAACCAATCTTGCCTTGTACCTTGGTTGTGAGCTGTTCTGTTCTGTCTTTAACCTGAATTCCTATTTATTCTTGAGTGTCTTCTTATCCTTCGGTAGCTTCACTAAATCATAAGTATGATTCTTATGCAAAGAATCCACCTCTTTCTGCATAGCTTTTAACCACTTAACTTTATGCTCATTAGTCTGTGCTTCTTCAAAGCAATTTAGTTCACCTGCATCTATTAGCATAATATATTCATTGGTGGATATCTGGTAGATAGTTGTCGCTCCCTAGTAAATCTTCTCAACTGAGGTTCAACTGGTGGTTCTGGAGGGGATTATTTCCCTTGTTTATCATCACCTGCATCATCTGTGGGAATACTACCATTTCCATTTTGCAAATCTCTCCCATCATCATGTACTACGGGTAGAGGAACTAGATCAAGATCAACCAAGTCATCAACAAATGGCTAAGGCTTTTCAATTTTCTCAAAGTCTTTAATTGTTTCATTTACAAGAAAGATAACATCTTTGCTTTTGATACCTTTCTTTTCAATCGGATCCCATAACTTGTATCTAAAATTTTCATCTGCATATCCCAAGAAAATACACTATTTTGATTTGTCATCAAGCTTTGACCACTCATCTTTTAGAACATGCACAAATGCCCTGCATATAAATATTTTCAAATGATCATAGGAAATATCTGTAAGACCCGCACTCCATAAACCCGGTCTAAACCTTGGTTTTGTGTCGTAGCAGGTCTTCCGATCATCACCGGGCCAGACGGGACTAACGGATGACAAACAGGTATGAAATCGGACCAAAGAACGACCAAATAGTCATCATTTTATGTTGACCGATCGATGGTACAAGTCTTGCTACCAGTCGACCAGTATAGTCTGCGTAGCTAAGTGCGGAGATCCAGAAATTGGTCTCTACGGGTCCCACTTTCCTGATTTCGAATCCTAGAAGTTTCCTAATCCTAGAGGGTTACTAAACCCTAATTCTAGCCTATAAATACACCCTTAAACCTCCTCAAATCCTTTCCATTGTCTCTCACAAACCCTAGAGAAGAGAAGGAGGTTGGAAAGGAGAAGGAGTTAGGAAGAAGAAGGAGGTGCCGCCATTACCGTTCGACGACGCTCACTCTACGCCAGTCAACGGTAAGTGTTTTAATTATTCTTCTGACCTTGTGACTCTAGGATAGTTGTATGGGTGGATCAATACCATGCAAGTAGGTATTGATCTAAAACCCTAAATTGGCCAACAAACCCTAAATTGCCGTCAAACCCTAGATTCGAGTTTCAAGATGATATTCATCGAAACGAGACTTGAGTGAGTTGGGGATAACTCTAACTCCAAGTTTAGACTTAGAATGGATAGGAGAAACCTTGGAAATCCATGAAGGATGATCGACGACAGTCGAAAAACCCATGTATGGTCTTTCGGAGACATACAAGTCGACTATACCGGTTGCACATAGTGCGACCAGTATGTTGCCACCGGTATCCCTTGGGAGGCTGGTCTGTGGGGGCCGACTGACCATACCGATCGCCAGTCTTCCCCACAGAGCTGCGACCGGTACATGCCACTGATCAGCTCTGTGAGGATATTTTGTAACCGTGTTGGTTTCCGACCAACATGAAACCCTAAGAAAAACATTCTAATGAAACCCAAATAATATTGTAGGACTTTGTGACTTATCGTTTGGATCTTGCGACGTGGAGCAATTATCGAACGAGCGTCAGGTAAGGGAATCTGACCTAAACCTAATAATTAATGGACAGTAAATTGTTGTTAATCACCTGAATATCTATGATGTGATGTTTGTGCATATTCACATGCCATCCTTTTACTTTCAGTTATTATTATTGCTCATGCATTGATAGGATGTGATTGTTAAGCATGTGATTATTTTCGTTAGTGTGTGGAGTGGGGCATGGGCCTGGGATCGCTCCTCACACTAGCACCTTTTGTAGTATTCTATCTTAACATGCTTGGTACGGGTGGGGCATCGGGAAGGTCGTGGTACGGTGGTCTCCGATATTGATGTTGGCCTGGCCATGGTTATGTGGCACTGTGGTCTCCGAGTCGACGCTGGCTTGTCCACGATGCTTTAGCTCTATCTCTATGCCGTAGGGAGTTATGTTGGGATAGGGTCTACCTACGTATTGTTTCTATCCTAGTGGGTTAGTTGCGGATAGGGCATCAGGGGAGGTGTGGGAATGCCTTAGCTCTATCTCTATGCCGTAGACGGCTGTGCTGGAATAGAGCGTACATTGATGACATATAGGATTGGTTAGTTATGAGCCCAGTTTGCGAGCCCTGGCCAGTAGGGGCTTAGGTACTGGTATGGGTGGAGTATCAGGGGAGGTACGTGGGTATCTTAGCTCTATCTCTATTCCATGATGGTGTAAGCACCCCATTTTTGCCACCCTCGGCATAAGTGAACCAATATGGCAGGTTTCTGACCTTTAACCCAAAATTTTGTGATTTTTCACTGATCCCCACAGCAGGGTCATGGGCTATTATCTGCATAGATGCATATGTCATAGAATTATCTTCGAAACGAGACCAGAATTGCTCAATTCCGATATCAAATGAGGAAGATATGACCATTTTAGTCGGATGATACATATAAGGGAGGTTTCTGAAATTATTATAAATAATCCCAAGGGCCTTCATGCAAATTATCCTAAGTCGGATTGTTTGAATTTCAAATCATCATATCTTGATCATCCGACATCGGATTGAGATGATTCCAAGACCATTATTCTTCATTCATGATGTTCTACAAAGTGGACGTAAAAAAATCCCGGGTAGAAGTCACCAGTGGGTCCCATGCAAACTTGCATGCAAAATGATCATTAGAACTTCAAAGCTTCATATCTTTCCCGTTCTACATCGGATTCTGATGATTCCAAGACCATTATTCTTCATTCATGATGTTCTACAAAGTGGACGTAAAAAATCCCGGGTAGAAGTCACCAGTGGGTCCCATGCAAACTTGCATGCAAAATGATCGTCAGAACTTCAAAGCTTCATATCTTTCCCGTTCTACATCGGATTCAGATAATTCCAGTCTCATTATGTTCCATTTTTAGTGCTCTACAAAGTGGACGTAAACTATTTCCGGTAGAAGCCTCTGAAGGATCTCATGCAGAATGGTCAGCCAAATTATCGATAATTGGTCCGCTTAAACTTCAAAAATTCATAAGTTGACCATTTTACTTCCAAATGAGGTGATTCAAGTTCCCATATTCCTCATTTTTAATGTTCTACAAAATGAACGCAAAAAATTTGGAATAGAGGCCATCAAAAAATTCCATGCGGGATAACAGCGGGAATGACCCGTGAAATGACAAGGAGAAAAAACCCAGTTAATTCCAATCAGTCCAGTCAACTCAGTTCAAACCAGTTTTGGTCCAACCTAGCTCAACCCATATCAGTTGTCAATCTAAGTCAGTCTCAACCCATTTTGAATCAATTCATCTATGTGCACAATATTTATATTATATTATATATATATATATATATATATATATATATATATATATATATATATATATATATATAAATATATATTTATTTATATATGTATGTACATGTATGGATGTTATTAAATATATGTGTATATATGTATATAATATATATTATTATATGTAAATGATAATCCAAAAGATTTTGATAAGAAAAAGGAAAGAGGGGAGAGAGAAACGTGAAAGTGAAGGGGGATTTTGGTTTTGGAGATAATCCAAAAGATTTTTGAGAAAAAAAGGAAAGAGGGGAGAGAAAAAAAACGGGGAAGAGAAAGGGATTTAGGGTTTTGAGATAATCCAAAAAGATTTTGAGAAGAAAAAGGAAAGAGGGGAGAGAGAAAACGTGAAAGACAAGGGGATTTAGGGTTTTGAGATAATCCAAAAGATTTTTGAGAAAAAAAGGAAAGTGGGGAGAGAAAAAACATGGAAGAGAAGGGGATTTAGGGTTTTGAGATAATCCAAAAAGATTTTGAGAAGAAAAAGGAAAGAGGGGAGAGAGAAAATGTGAAAGAGAAGGGGATTTAGGGTTTTGAGATAATCCAAAAGATCTTGAGAAGAAAAAAGGAAAGAGAGAGGAATAAAAGAAAAAAAAAGAAAAGAAAAAAGGGGGAAAAAGATTCCCCTTCACGTTTTCTAGAAAGAAAACGTGAAAGAGAGAGAGGAGAAAGAAAGAAAGAAAAAAGGAAGGAAAGAAAAAGGAAAAAAAAAGATTTTTTAGAAAAAAGGATCTTCTAGAAAATGAGTGAAAAATTATAAATAGGCAAGAGGAGGATCCTTTTTTCCAGCCCATAGAGAGAGAAAAACATGAGTGAGAGAAAAAAGAAAAAAAAATCGAAAGAAAAGAGAAGAAGAAGAAAATAGAGAAAGAGAGAAGGAGAGAGAGAGAGAGAGAGAGGGAGAGAGAGAGAGAGAGGTGTTAAGAAGAGAAGATCTAGAGGAAAAAGAGGGAAGGATCAGAGAAGCAGCAAAGAGGATGATGAGAAGATGCAAAGGAGAGAAGGAGAGAGAAGAAGCCTGAGGTAAGAATCACCCATCACTTTTGTCAGTTTATTTTTTCAAAGTCAAAGCATACTGCAAATGCATGTCTGAGATTGGTGTCTAGCATTAGGAAGATGCCTCATTTTGCATTAGGTTCCTTAAGACAAAATGTTGGCCTCTGAGTCCTCTTTCTGACCATGTATTCGGATTTTATTTTCATGAGCTATATGATTTTATATTGATTTTATAGTACCACTGGCCAGAATCTGGAACAGATCTGACCAGTGTATTTGCCTGCACTTGGGGAATGTTTTCGACCTGCCTATGGTCTCTTTCAGGATTATATTCCTTGAGACAAAATGTTGGCCTCTGAATCCTCTTTCTGACCATGTATTCGGATTTTATTTTCATGAGCTATATGATTTTATATTAATTTTATAGTACCACTGGCCAGAATCTGGAACAGATCTGACCAGTGTATTTGCCTGTACTTGGGGAATGTTTTCGACCTGCCTATGGTCTCTTTCAGGATTAGCTTCCTTGAGATAAAATGTTGGCCTCTGAGTCCTCTTTCTGACCATGTATTCGGATTTTATTTTCATGAGCTATATGATTTTATATTGATTTTATAGTACCACTGGCCAGAATCTGGAACAGATCTGACCAGTGTATTTGCCTGTACTTGTTGAATGTTTTCGACCTGCTTATGGTCTCTTTCAGGATTAGCTTCCTTGAGACAAAATGTTGGCCTCTGAGTCCTCTTTCCGAGGATATCTTTTAAGAATTTTTTGAGTAAGTACAGTGCCCTATGTGGCCATTTTGGTCCAGCCTGACAAAGCTGTTATCTTGCTGCATGTACCATCATGTTTCGATTGATTCTCATATGCTTTGGTTGTTTCTCACATGCCATATTTGATGCTATATTTGTTCGCATGCTATGTTCGGATGCTCGTATGCATACACTACTATAATTGGAATGGTCACACTGCCATAATTGGAATGGTCACACTACCATAATTGGAATGATCACACTGCCATAATTGAAATAATCACATTGCCATGATTGGAATGATACACATGTTTATTGCCATATTTGTCTGCTACACTTGCTCACATGCTATATTAAATGCTTATTGTCACAATTAGGGTAGAAAACCCTAAAATGGAACGAAAGTAACATTTAGGGTAGAAAACCCTAAGATGGAAAGAAAATAATAATTAGGGTAGAAAACCCTAAAATGGAAGGAAAGTAACATTTAGGGTAGAAAACCCTAAAATGGAAAGAAAATAACAATTAGGGTAGAAAACCCTAAAAAATGGAAAGAAAATAACAATTAGGGTAGAAAACCCTAAAATGGAAAGAAAATAACAATTAGGGTAGAAAACCCTAAAATGTAAAGAAAGTAATAATTAGGGTAGAAAACCCTAAAATGAAAAAAAAATATAACAATTAGGGTAGAAAACCCTAAAATGGAAAGAAAGTAACAATTAGGGTAGAAAACCCTAAATATGGAAAGAAAATAGCAATTAGGGAAAAACCCTAAATATGGTCATATTAGGTCTTGCCATGCTTAGAAGATAGCATACTAGATCATGCCATATAGGCTCTTGCCTTATTTGCATGAAAAGGGTGATTTAGGACGATTTTGCCCCTTGGCAAACCCTAAACCTAGAATAGGTTCTAAACCCTAAACCTAGAATAGATTCTCAATCCTAAACCTAGAATAGGTTGTAAACCCAAAACCTAGAATAGGTTCTCGATCATTAACCTAGAATAGGTTATCATCCATCCCGAACTACGCGGATTCTGATTCCTAGGGCAAACCCTAGGATACGTAGGCCATTTGGGAAAATCCCAAATTCGGATCCACACCTTAGTCCACTCGGACCATCCATAGATCCACTAGGATATCTATCCATATTCCAACCCAAAAGGGGTTATCCAAACCTTAGTCCACTTGGACTATCCATAGATCCACTAGGATATCCACCCGTCATTCTCGAACTACGCAGATTCTGATTCCTAGGGCAAACCCTAGGATACGTAGGCCATTTGGGAGAAACCCAAATTCGGATCCACACCTTAGTCCACTTGGACTATCCATAGATCCACTAGGGTATTTATCCAAACTTTAGTCCACTTGGACTATCCATAGATCCACTAGGATATTTATCCACATCTTAGTCCACTTGGACTATCCATAGATCCACTAGGACATTATCCACATTCCAACCCAAATAGGGTTATCCTTAGATCCACTAGGACTATCTATCAGTCCACATGGACTATCCAGATCCTAACCCATAGGATTTCTCAGCCTTTCAAGTATAAACTTTAACTTGAACAAAGAACTTAATCATGCACAAGCATAAATCACATCCATAAACTTTAATCACACCTGAACTACGATGGTGAACCTGATTTTCGGAATAATTCCGTGATACGTAGGCAATCTGATGGATACAGATTCGGTTCAATGATATCAAACCACTTGGTTTGGTTTGGCTTAACAAATAGAGTCTAGCATAGGAAAGGTATAGGAGACCGATTTCGATCGGGCGGTTTGGGTGCCTAACCCTTTAAGGGTGGGGGAGTTGTGAAACCTACATGCAAATTTCGGGATGAAATTTCTTTTAAGGGTAGGGGAGTTGTAAGATCCACACTCCATAAACCCGGTCTAAACCTTGGTTTTGTGTCGTAGCAGGTCTTTCGATCATCACCGGGCCAGACGGGACTAACGGATGACAAATAGGTATGAAATCGGACCAAAGAACGACCAAATAGTCATCATTTTATGTTGACCGGTCGATGGTACCGGTCTTGGTACTGGTCGACCGGTATGGTCTGCGCAGCTAAGTGCGGAGATCCAGAAATTGGTCTCTACGGGTCCCACTTTCCTGATTTCGAATCCTAGAAGTTTCCTAATCCTAGAGGGTTACTAAACCCTAATTCTAGCCTATAAATACACCCTTAAACCTCCTCAAATCCTTTCCATTGTCTCTCACAAACCCTAGAGAAGAGAAGGAGGTTGGAAAGGAGAAGGAGTTAGGAAGAAGAAGGAGGTGCCGCCATTACCGTTCGACGACGCTCACTCTACGCCAGTCAACGGTAAGTGTTTTAATTATTCTTTTGACCTTGTGACTCTAGGATAGTTGTATGGGTGGATCAATACCATGCAAGTAGGTATTGATCTAAAACCCTAAATTGGCCAACAAACCCTAAATTATCGTCAAACCCTAGATTCGAGTTTCAAGATGATATTCATCGAAACGAGACTTGAGTGAGTTGGGGATAACTCTAACTCCAAGTTTAGACTTAGAATGGATAGGAGAAACCTTGGAAATCCATGAAGGATGATCGACGACAGTCGAAAAACCCATGTATGGTCTTTCGGAGACATACAAGTCGACTATACCGGTTGCACATAGTGCGACCAGTATGTTGCCACCGGTATCCCTTGGGAGGCTGGTCTGTGGGGACCGACTGACCATACCGATCGCCAGTCTTCCCCACAGAGCTGCGACCGGTACATGCCACGGATCAGCTCTGTGAGGATATTTTGTAACCGTGTTGGTTTCCGACCAACATGAAACCCTAAGAAAAACATTCTAATGAAACCCAAATAATATTGTAGGACTTTGTGACTTATCGTTTGGATCTTGCGACGTGGAGCAATTATCGAACGAACGGCCGTAAGTGGAATCTGACCTAAACCTAATAATTAATGGACAGTAAATTGTTGTTAATCACCTGAATATCTATGATGTGATGTTTGTGCATATTCACATGCCATCCTTTTACTTTCAGTTATTATTATTGCTCATGCATTGATAGGATGTGATTGTTAAGCATGTGATTATTTTCGTTAGTGTGTGGAGTGGGGCATGGGCCTGGGATCGCTCCTCACACTAGCACCTTTTGTAGTATTCTATCTTAACATGCTTGGTACGGGTGGGGCATCAGGGGAAGGTCGTGGTACGGTGGTCTCCGATATTGATGTTGGCCTGGCCATGGTTATGTGGCACTATGGTCTCCGAGTCGACGCTGGCTTGTCCACGATGCTTTAGCTCTATCTCTATGCCGTAGGGAGTTATGTTGGGATAGGGTCTACCTACGTATTGTTTCTATCCTAGTGGGTTAGTTGCGGATAGGGCATCGGGGAGGTGTGGGAATGCCTTCGCTCTATCTCTATGCCGTGAGGACGGCGTTTGGGATAGGCGTACATTGATGACATATAGGATTGGTTAGTTATGAGCCCGGTTATGAGCCCTGGCCCGTAGGGGCTTAGGTACTGGTATGGGTGGAGTATCAGGGGAGGTACGTGGGTATCTTAGCTCTATCTCTATTCCATGATGGGTGCATGTGGGTTAATGGGGGTGTGATCCATGAGTTGCCACACACTCGTGTATAGAGGTGCGGGGGCCACCAAACCTTTCTATAGCACATTGCAAACTTTAAACCAGACCACAGCATAAAACTGATTGTTACTCATGCATAATATTGTGAAACTGTCTGATTGTCTTACTGAGCTGTGTTGTGAGCTCACCCTTTGTATATACATTGTTTTTAGATGCTGATGCAGGTTACACGATGGATGACTACATGAATGCTCCGACGTATGGAGGTGTAGCTGCTGTGGATGTGCAAGCAGGAGAGGACGAGCATGACGCTTCATGTGAGTGCCCTTTCTGCGTGTACCTTTGATCGGATTTTTATTTATTCCTTTCAGTTATTTTTGGTTGGATTAAATGGATGTACGGATATTATTTTATGTGTTTGAATTTGGATAATTGGATATTTATTTAAATTATCAATTGATACTCAGTTCATTCTATTTAAAGTCTTCCGCTGTATATTTATATTCTGATTGTGGTTATGTGTAATGGTTTGTATGAGCGGACGCAGCCTATTCGAGATCCTGGTGTGAACCATTGGTTTAATGGCGGTTCACTCACACCATTCTGGTTGGATCAGAATTGGGGTGTGACAATATCTTTCTCGCTTTACACCTTATCGAAAACATCTCTATTTAGAGGAGCTGATGGAGATAAATTAATCAAATAAACTGTAGTACGCATTGCTTCTCCCCAATAAAATTGTTCCAACTTTGCCTGTGAAAGCATACACATGATCCTTTTCATTATGCAATTCATTATTTCCGCTACACCATTTTGTTGTGGGGTCTTGGGAACTGTTTGTTCATTCCGAATTCCTTGACTACTGTAATACTTCTTAAATGGATAAATGTACTCACCACCATTTTCTGTACGAATGCATTTGATAGATTTTTCTGTTTCTCTTTCAACCATAGTATGAAAATTTTTAAAGACATCCGAAATCTTATCCTTAGTTTTCAAGGCATATGCCCATATTTTTCTAGAAGCATCATCTATGAAAGTAACAAAGTAAGAACCACCACCAGATGTTTTCACTTTTATAGGACCACAAACATCAGAATGTACCAATTCTAATATGTTTCTCTTTCTATGAGTATAATTTTTCAAAATAACATGATGCTATTTACCAACTAAACAATGAAAACAGCGATTCGGAGGCATATTTTTCATGTATGAAAGAAGGTTACTTTTTGTGAGGATCTGCATTCCTTTTTCGCTCATGTAACTAAGTCGTCGATGCCCCAAATCTGTAGTGGATTCACCCTTTGTTGCATTCACTTCAGTCTTGCATACTCGTACTTTTGTGTTATACAAAGTGCAATACTTTTTTTTTCTCTTGCCACCACTAGAGAACCTTTGATAAGCTTCCATTGACCATTACCGAAGTGACTGTGATAACCTTCTACATCTAATTTTTTTATAGAAATCAAATTCATCTGGAACATGTCTCACATCTCTGAGAATCAATTTACATTAACATTTGTCTCAACACTCACATCACCTATTTCTATAATTTTTCAAACACCATTGTTTCCCATTATTACAATATCAAAGTCACTAGTCTTGTAAAAGGTAGATAATTCTCTGCGAGGGGTAGCATGGTATGAAGAACCAGTATCAATAATCCAATCTGAGTCATGACATGAGAATATAAGAAAAGATTCTTTACAACCTAAGATAATAATAATATCTCTATATGAGTTGACAACAGTAGTATCTTCGTTCTTCTCTTCTCCATTTCTTTTCTTAGAATCTCTCTTTGAGTTTCTTGCACTCCTTTTTCATATCTCCTACCTTTTTACAGTAGTAACATATAACCACTTGTCTTGATTTGGATCTCTCTTTTGATTTTCCATGATCTTGGGATTTTTTATATTTTCTTCTCCCTTGGTTTTTTGTGACAAGTACCTCTTGTTGAGATGAACCCGAAGACTTTCTTCTTATTTTTTTATTCAACAGACTTCCTTTTACTTGATTCATACTAAGCTTCCCATCTGGCACAGAATTGCTAAGAGACACCACCAGTGTTTCCCAACTGTCTCGTAATGAACTGAGTAGTAACAAGGCTTATAACTCATCATCTTGCACAATCTTCATGGAGGATAGATGATTCACAATTCTTTGTACCTCATTTAAATGTTCTACAACTGAGTGTTTATCTTTGTACTTCAGGTTTACAAGCTTTTTGATCAGAAATGCTTTATTGCCTGCAGTTTTCCTTTCTTATAGACTTTTCAATTTATTTCATAGTGACTGTGCGGATGTCTCTGTGGATACATGATGAAAAACTATATCGTTCAATCATTTCTGAATAAAGTCAATAGCTTTTCAGTCCAAGGTCTTCCACTTGGCATCGGATAATTTTTCTGATTTAGCGTATCATCCTATATAGGTCCGTACAGATCCTTATAATACAATAAGTCTTCCATTTTAGCTTTCCAAATTATCCAGTTTCTCCCATTCAAATTAATCATCCTTGTCAGGATTTCCTCCATTGTTCACACATGGTTATAGAGCCTAGTTCTGATACTACTTGTTAGGAAAAACACGAAACTTTTCCCTCTTGTATGCAAATCGATGGAGAACACAACCACAAAAATATGCATAGAGATATAGCAATGGAAATAAATATAAAAGAAGAAAAACCACGGGACCTAGTCCAGGTAAATCTCCATTATAATAATAATGGGTACACAATACAATCCTCTCTAGTCGTAGCTAGAGCTTTCCAATCTCTAAGAGAAATAACCCACTCTTGGGTAATACAATAACTCACCAAAACAATAGGTGATAATAGAAGATATAAGAAACTCTCACCTCGATGCCAACGTAATAAATACTAAGAAAAATTGTCACCTTTCTCTCTTCCCTGAATAGGGAAAATGCCATAACGTTACATGTACAAGGTATAAGAGCTCACCTTTCTTTATCTCTCTCCTTCATCCTTTTTGTTTTACTCTCAATAATAGAAACACAAAGAAAGAGTTTCTATTAAACTCGGCTTTGGTTCTCGGATGGTCATAGAGAGTCGTCCTCTCAAAACCTTACAAAAGAGAAGGATTGATCGCACTTTATAAAGAAAGTCTTTATATATAAAGAGAGAAATAAGAGTGTGTGAGGTCGGTTTTAAAACCCGCCTTAAGGAAACCTCTTAGCAAGGGTAAGAGGTGTCAAGCCATGTGGGTCCCCCCACCTACGTGGATTGGGGAGGAACCCAACATCTCCATGACAAGAGTCCCTTTCTGCTGCAAATGAACCCAGTCCACAAGAAAATCCTGTCTTGATCCATAATGGAAAACCCATTTGTGAATCTCTTATCTAGTTCAATACATTGATGAGACATGGAAGGGCAAAGCACCATTGTTGCCTTCTGATGCTTATCAACGAGCCCATGCCAGATTTTGGGCTAACTCCGTCGACAAGAAGGTACTTTCTCTCATTTTAACCTCTAACCTATGCTTGTATTTTCTAACTTGGCTGTGTTTGGTTTGTATTGGATCCCAGAATATATTTTACAACATGGTCTATTTTGGAATGCCTTCTTTAGTCCATTCTAAGCTCAGAATAGAAATGTTTTGGCTCTTTAATCCATACTCATTTTATATTAAAAATGCATTCTCCAACCTTTGTTTTCACTGATCTCTTGTATGTTCTATATGGTTTTGTGAAATTACAGATTTACACCTACGTAAGGGACATAGTAGGGAGCTCATCAAAAGAAGAAGAACTAGAGAAAACTAAGAAGGAATTCATAGAGGTATTAAAGGTATTGGAAGGAGAGCTCGAAGACAAGCCCCACTTTGGAGGTGACGGTTTTGGGTTTGTGGATGTGAGCTTTGTGACCATTTGACTCCTGGTTTTATGCCATGTAGAGGCTGAGTGCCCAAAGTTGATTGCATGGGCCAAGAGGTGCATACAGAAGGAGAGTGTGGCTTAATCCCTTCCTGATTCACTCAAGATCTATGATTTTGCTGTTCAAATAAGGAAGAAGTTGGATGAGGAGTAGACTGAAATAAAGAGTGAGAATCTTGGATTTCAAATAATGTAGCAGAAATTTGTAGTTTTTGGTATTTTTTTTGGGTAAAGAACCTATTGTAATCAGGGTCATAGTTAATTAGGTTCAATATTTGGTTTGGATCCAATTCTTAAGTAGTCTCTTGATTATTTGATGGGAAAAGGAAATACATGGTGTTTTGTGTACACTCTCACATTCTTCTTTCTCTCTCCTTCTTAAATATTAGCTCTCTCTCTCTCTCTCTCTCTCTCTCTCTCTCTCTCTCTCCCCAAATGACTGTTTACTAGTCTTCCTTCGAGTGCCATTTTCTCTACTAACGTACAAGATTCTAATATGCCCCTCCAATGTATAGATCATTCCCCCTTATTTGATACATACTTTTTCAGTTGACGAAATTTTTTTCACAATGTTCGGTTTTAATTACTAAAATACCCTCGCTAATAATGTTTACTATACATGAAGGTTCCTGCAATTTTTTTGGAGAAGCATATACATACAAGTGCTCGGACAGGAAAATTCCCGTGGAATTAAAACCCAAAAAGAGAAGGTTTTTTAATTAGTATACAAATCAATTTACAATAAAAATTTTCAATCCTACAGTTATCAATGATAAAAGATCATATAGCACGAGGGTTAGGAAAATAAGCCATGGTTATGATTTATTGGCAATGGTGTAGATAAGTTGAATCTTGGATTAATATATGTGCATATATGTGTAGATGATATAAACGGGTAAAAAGCCGGCTTAGCTCATCGTTTGCTAAAAGGATAAATAACCAAGGGTGTTCATTGGGCTGATTTGGATTAATCATATATTTCAGCATGTGATGGACATAATCCATAATCAAATCAATTATTAAACGGTTTCAAGTTCCTAAAATAGGGATTATTTTTCGTATAATATATAGGTTATTTTTTTATTGGTTTTGTTTTATCAGTTCGATTTTGATTTGTCAAAATGTAATGAAGATAAACCAAATCCAATCGATTTATTAGTCAATTTCTATTTTCCAAACCGAAATCGAATTGCATTTTGTTCAGCTTATTCAGTTCTTAATCAGTATACCCTCTGTAACGTTTTCTTGTTGGTGTTGTATAACAACAACACAAGATCCCCCACTCATACACACATATAGAGAGGAATCAATACTAATAATCACAAATTCTACCAAAATAGTGGAAGTCCATTGAATTTGAAAAAATAAAGCAATGATGAGATATGAGAATGCATGAGAGAAAAAAGAAAATAAATCGAGATCTCTAATAATGTATCATGGAGAGAATTAAGGGATACAAAGATTGGATATAAATGAGTTTTAAGATCCAATTAAGAGATTCAAAAACATTCTAAACTGTAAAACCTGCACCCAAAAAAACTGACCTAACCGGATTTCTATTGTGCTAGGAGGGTTTTCCACTATCAATCGAATGGGTTCCGGAGTCATTAACAAAAAATTTTAGTGCACCAATGGTGGATCGAATCAAAATTAAAATAAAAGTAACAAATTAAGCCTTAGATACTAGCGCTGGTCGCTAGGGCTGGTTGGTAAACCCAATGGGGTAGCGACCAGGCAAGCCAAATTGGCCTATCTGAGGGATTTACGATTTGATTCCATTTTGAAAATTGTATGGGAATATTCCCTGGACCCATGGACAGATCCAGTGGGTCCCAACCCTATCCTAACCACCATCGAGTTTGTTAAGGGGAAGGAATCCTCTTCCAACTCAATTACTTGCCACTTGGCATCTCCTTAGAGTCCCTTACTCTAACAAGGAGTTCCACTTTAAGAGGAGACTTGAGTTAGTCAAAACCTTATCAAACTCCTCACTTTTAAGTATATATTCATCATAAAAATTCTGATGCATTCTTAGAAAGGAAGGGAAAGTTGAGAAAGAAGAAGAAGCTTTGTGGAAAGGAAACTTGAAGAACTGCCGGCATCCATTGACACTACCGATCTCTACTCGAATGATTGTTAGTAAAACTGCTTAAACTTTACTGTGGATTCTTAATCTAGAGTATAATATTAGTCTATTGTTAGATCTAATTTCATTCCTCCATGAAGCTTCGTTTTCCATTAATGGTAGAACAAAGTATTGTCTTTTCTATACCAAGAACATATGTTCTCAAAGGTTGATTCAATGTAAACCTTGAATCCATATTGGGATAAAACTCAAGATTTTGATACCTAGAGCTAGGAGGTATATCCCTAATCGACCCTAATAGGCCAAGTGTTAATAGAATAAATTAATGGTGAAACTCCGATAAAAGAGACTGCCAATGGACTTAAACAGAAGGGGTTCACAAGCATGTCTAGATGGAGCCCTGGAGCCAAAATCCATGCCTTTAGATAGGCCTCAGACTCCAGCCGGTCGCAGCAGCCGGATGGAGCACCAGATGGAACCCAATCGACCGCCAACTTCTAGAAAGTAAGGAAAACTGGCCAGTATTGGGACCCGAATTTAAAATAAAGGTTTGACCAAATTAAACATTGAATTTGGATCTGAAATTTGGAGGCGATATTCTACTATAAGTATAGTTTATATTACAAAAAAAATGACAAATTTTAGACTTGGGATGAAGGAGATATAGTCTCTGCAAGTTGCTATGCACAGACTGAATCCGATTCTGTAAGTCCAACTTGGAAGACCTAGTTCATAGGGCTACACTTATCGGAGTAACATAAAATTTAGAGGAGACGTTATATTTTAAGTTTAGTTTCTTAGGAAAGAAACTTGAGGTAATTTGGATCCGGCATCATAGACTTATGGCCTTTGGAAGAGGCAATGGTCAGATTCTAATGGAATCTGAGAGCTGTCTGGACATTACCATAGACAATGGATCTTAAGGTCCAGCCTATCGACCAGAAAATCCTAGAAAGGTCTTGGTAAGTAGCCAAATGGTGAGGTGGTCGATATTGTACCGACCGACTCAGCGACCGACCATTGGCAGAAAGCTCTAAGGGTTAGCCTGACGTAATACCGGACTCGACCCCTGCGTTCGGAGCCACGATTGGATTATTCCAAAGAGCTATACATTAGTCTATTTCAACTATGATTAACTAATAACTTTAACCACTCATGTCACACCCCAATTCTGGACTAACCAGAATGGTGTGATGAACCTTCAATAAACCAACGGTTCAACCAGGATCTCATATAGGCTATGCCAACCATGTTAAACCAAAACACATTCCACATTAATCAGAGATAATAAAGTAAATAGCGGAAGTCTTATTAATAATGAATTGAGATCTAATCATGATAAATAATTAATATTCTAGTTATCTCTAAGTAACCAAAACATAATTTAATACATATTACAAACGTCCAAATACGAAAGTTAAATACTAAGCGCATCCATAGTTGAAACGCTCGCTTAATGAATCATAATAGTCCTCCACAACTTGCTCATCCATAGCCACCATTTATTCATATGTTGGTGTATTGACATAATCTTCAACCGTAATACCTGCAACATCAGAAACTAAAAAGAATTACGTGTGTGAGGGTCAGCTCTCCAACTTGAGCACAGTGAGAAAACAAAACAATGCAACAAACATATGCATGCATTCAATTCATATCTTTGGTCTGATTTATAAGTTTTCAAGGTGCTATAGAAAGGATTGGTGGTCACCGCACCTCTATACACGAGTGTGTGAAGCCGCCCAATGGGTCAAACACTATTGCCGTCCCACATGCACCCATCATGGAATAGAGATAGAGCTTAAGTGCCCGGATCAAACACCGCATAACACTTCCCTTGATGCCCTACCCATACCAACACGTAAGCTCTTATTGACGAGGGCTTACAAACTGGGCTCGCAACTAACCAATCTTAATGCCAAACATTGTATCCAAGGCCTCACCCTAGCATCTCTCAATACATCCATAGAGATAGAGCTAAGGCCCCCGGTAGAGTTAGAGACTACACGGTTTGAGACCACCTCCCCTGATGCCCTACGACGTAATAGTTTTGCTAAGGTAATGACAATACGATGATGTTAGTGGGCATCACTTGAGTAGAGATAGAGTTAGAGTTTGGTGACCAGGATGAACCATAATGTCACTGATGCGTGTCGAGCGCTCAAATTAAATTACCTTACTTTGAAACGTAGATAGTAGCAAGTAAGGGTCAAACCCACAAGGATTGTATGATCAAGATTAAAATGTTTAATTAACCTAAAGAGAGAAAAAAAAACAAATGAAAATAAAATAAGATTCAGAAAGTAACCAATTGTTGTACTAAAACAGATTCTGATTAATCTTACTAGCACAACTTCATTGACTATTCTATGTATGGAGGGGGGTATGTTTGCAGTAGAAAAGAACAGTAATTAATTATCTAAAATGCAAGAATAAAGAGCAAGGTAATACAAATATAAAAAATTAAACCAATAAGAGAAAACTTCGATCAAAGGGATACTTACACCATCTTCATAAACTTGTTCATCGACATAAAGGATAATCAATTTCAATTGAATAATCAATCAAGAAAATTAGGACGAGGCCTAAAATCCTTAGTCTTTCCTTAAGATTGGTCTATTAAAAGATAGCTTATTAATAGCACCCTTACTCTTAAATCAATCTCAAGACTAGGATCTCGATTTGATTCAGGAATAACAATAACAATTGGAAAGACGATTGAAATTAAACGTTAAGCACACACCAGCGTGGTTTAATTATTTTAATCTGATTTCTCCTAGGAATATAACATTAACTTGTCCATTAACATCAATCCCCATTGCCACTGACATAGAATCAATTGATAGCAATTCAATTCTAATATAACAATTGATTAAATAAATAAATCAATTAGTAGTACTCCTAATCAACCCATTCATCAATCATTATACACATAAATTGGAAGAAAAATAAATATTCAATTAAAAATCAATAAATAAAAACAAGTCTCACAAGTTTACAATGATGGCTTCAGCTCCGTCTAACCAAAGATAAGAAAGTTAGCCACACATGACTTCTTCAAGAACACAAAGGAAAGAGAGTTGTTCTTCAGCCATTGTCTTCTTTCTCAGTCACTCTTGAATGCTCTTTACATAGGCTTTACATTGTTTAAATAGCCAAAATACAAGACTAAAATTGGTATGTCTAGATTTGACAACCTTATTACATGAAAATAAAAATTAAACAAAATCTTCATTCCTAGATTAGATGAAAATCATTCCATTATTAAACAATTGTTATCCCCAAATCTACCAAATTTTGTAAGATTCCATAGTTGTGTATATTCTCCTTAAGATTTTCAATGATCAATCAAGGCCTTCCAATAGTGAACCTTCTATGTGTAGCAACCTTCCTTCTCTGGTTTAGATTTGGATCAATTTTCCAGATTAGATTTTAAAACCACATTTGGAAGTCCAAACGAACTCTTTCCATGTCAGAATCCTACATGAAATTCAAAACGTTATTATTAAGAGTGCTAGAATTTTCATCTTTTATTAATTAATTAACAAGATTTCTAAAATATACCAAACTCATAAAATAAATTCTATTAAGCTCAATAAGGTATAAAACACCCTAAAAATCATATTGCAAAAGGAATAAAAAAAATATAAAATTATACACTTATCAAATTCCCCTACACTTAGCCTTTGCACGTCCTCGGGCAAAATAAAATAAAAAAAATCATAAACTATTCCACTTTCGTAGGAACCACGATTGCACTTAGCATGTACAACAAGCCATTGAACCCCTAGGTTACCCCTAGTGGACGAGTTGTGTCTCGTGAGGGTTTGCAGTGAATCTACCCACAAAATTCAAAGAAAAATATTTTTAGATTTGACAAATTACAAGAATTAAATAAAATATTAAGTACTCCACAATTATAACTCATAAACATAATTAAACTCAATAGAAAACTTAAATCTTATCAAAGATACAATAACTTTATTTTAGTCACCATCTTGAACAAATTCATATTAATATGCATCTATAGCGTGAAGTGTGAAGTGATGTAACTCAATTAGAAGAATACTTGGGAATTGACTACTTTGGATCAACCAATTGGTTGTGACAGAATGGAGTAAGGGGCTAGAGCTACTACGTCCCCTAACAGCGCATATGCGCCTTTCAACCGCCTATTTGCTTGAATCTGGTCCCACCAGATCTCAGGGAACAAAAAAAGAAAAACGATGTGATATGTTTTCAAAGGAATTTCATTTTTTGGGACATTCTTATTCCCAAGTCATCACTGATCTCTAAGGCGTTGCACTGACCTCAACTCGAGCCTCTAAGCGGGTGACTCTTTCCCAAACCCAGCAGGGCAGAATGGGTAAGAGGAATACATCAAGTGGATTGGCAGTCTTATCGCACACCGATTCAAGCCTAGCTGTAAGAACCGTGCTTTAAAACCCGGTTTAACCATGGTTTTATGCGATGGCAGGTGCCCCAATCATAACCGGACCGGAAAGCGAAGCCGGGCAAGGGACCGCGCAAGAAGCCGAGTGAAGAACCAATCATTTTCAGGTACGAAAAATGTGTAAAATTGGCTAAGTTCATACCGGTCTCACCATACCGGTCTCACCATACCGGTCTCACCATACCGGATGCACTATCCTGCAACCGGTATGGTATACCGGTCTCACTATACTGGGTCTCACCATACCGGATGCACTATCCCGCAACCGGTATGGCATACCGGTCTCACTATACCGGTCTCGCTATCCTGCGACCGGTATGTGCGAGACCGGTATGTGTTCGGAGCTGTGTTTCTCTCAAAAATGGAAACTTAAAGTTTCCATATGAGGGGGGAGCGTGTTTTGGACGGCCTCCCTCTATTAATAGAGGGGGAGACGCTCCGTGAACCCCTTTGTTCTGAGAAGGAGTTGAGGGTTCAAGGAGGTTGACGCCGCCAAGGAAGGAGCTGTCGGTGGAGGAACTCGCCGCCAACTGACAACCGCTACCGGTAAAGTGCTCTATCCTTCCTGTAGGGTTGTTTATCGGATCGGAGCCGCGAAGCGGCGTGAGATCTGATGGAAAATGCTTAGATTCCTTTCGTCTTTCTTTCGGATCTGGTTGGTTTTTGGCATTCTAGCCAAGATCCGTAGGACCCTTCAGAGACTGGACCTTAGCAGAAGATAGGTGAAACCTTAGGGAGCTACCATGGAGACCTCGATCTCGGGAATCACGCCGTAGGGTATATCCTTGGGAAAGTTCCGCGGTATGGGCCGCGGTGTATACCGCTGGCACCATACCGGTCGCACTCAGCCAGATCTGAAGTGAGACCGGGTATGTGTGCATCCGTTATGCATACCGGGCGGCACCATACCGGTCGCACTCATCCGGATCCGAGTGAGACCGGTATGTGTGCATCCGGTATGCATACCGGCGGCACCATACCGGTCGCACTCGGTCCGATCCGAGTGAGACCGGTATGTGTGCATCCGGTATGCATACGGTCTCACCCATACCGGTCTCACTATCCTCGCGACCGTATGTGCGAGACCGGTATGTGTTTTAAGCCCCGTTTGTCCGGGAAAGCCGGGTTTTGGCTTCTAAAACTCTAATAAATGGAAATTAACATGAAAATATGGTTGTGTAGGACTTGTATGTGAAACTTCGACGCCGAAAAGGATTAACACCACGCGTCGTAAGGGACAAGACCCGAAACTTAAATTAAAGATTTAATAATAAACCTTAGAGAGCTCTTTAATTTTCTGTATCAAATTATATGCTTGTTTGATGTATTGTGCATATCACATGTCATGTAGTGTAAATTCTATTTGATTTATCTATTCATGCATTTCATATGCTAGGTGTGATGGATGTTAGACATGTGATTGTTTTAGTTGGAGTGTGGAATGGGAAGGGCCGGGGCACTGGGATCATTCCTCACCCCGACACCTTCGATAGCACCTTATCTTAGCATGCTTGGTATGGGTGGGGTATCGGGGGGAGGTTATGGCGGGTGGTCTCCGATGTTGACGTTGATCCGGCCCACGGTGATGTGGCATGGTGATCTTTGATGTCGACGTTGACCTGGCCATGACGCCTAGCTCTATCCTTATGCCATAGGGAGCGATGTTGGGATAGGGCCTACTTGGCGTATAGTTCCATCTTGGTATGCTTGTTGCGGGTAGGGTATCGGGGGGGTGGTGAGGTATTGTGGTCTCCAGCCTGGCCTCGCACGCCTAGCTCTATCCCTATGCCGTAGACGGCTGTACTAGAGTGGAGCCTACTTGTATTGACATCTAGGACTGGTTAGAAACGGAACCCACTTGCAAGCCCTTGCCAATAGGGGGTTTAGGTATTGGTACGGTATGGGGTATCGGGAGGAGGGACGTGGGATTGTGGTTCTTCCCGCCCGCCGGACTCGAGTCCTATCTCTATACCGGAGTGAGTGATGTGGGGCAACATGTAGTGTGGTAGGAGCCCGACTATTGGGTGTGCTCACACTCGTGCATGGAGGTGCGGTGGCCGCCAAACCTTACCATAGCACAATTGCAAGTTATACCTGGCCCAAAGTGTAATGTTAACTCATGCATGTGGATGTTGCATTGGTCTTGTGCTTTTACCGAGATGTGTTGTAGCTCACCCCGATATATATATCTCTTTTCGATTTGGATGCGGGGTATACGGTGGAGGGACTACGTGACCGCCCAGCCTACGGTGCGATGGCTGCCCGGGAGACACAGAGTGTGGAGGAAGAGCATGATGCGTTATGCGAGTGCTCCTTCCGTGTCTTTCCTCTTTGATTTGGTTATTTTCAATTAAAGCTTGTAATAAAATATTATTTAAATTCGATGGATGATGGAATAACTGGATTAATTATTTAGTTCGACTCATTGATATATTATTTCCGCGCTAGTATTACTCCTGGATTTTGATGGTTTGCTTAGGGGATGATTGGTTGACACGGTCTTTCGAGATCCTGGTGTGAACCGTGGTTTAATACCGGTTCACTCACACTTCTGGTTCAGTCGGAATTGGGGTGTGACAACTTGGTATCAGAGCCCTAGGCTCTGTCCAGCTAATCATTCTACAACCATCTGTGTCCAATGAGCTGAGTTAGGAAAAAAAAATTAAAATTAAAATTAATAAAACATTAATAAGAACACACCATAAGCTTGTCTGATGCCTGAGACTTAAGAAAGATTGCATAATATACTAATAATGAAGAGAAATTTTAAGCACTGAAGTTTTAAACAATACCAACTAACTCTTTTACTATGAGAACATAAATAAATACAAGTGTACTACGAGTACGGTCCACAGGTCGGACAGTTACTCTATTAACAAAATAAAATACGTAAACATCAAACAAAATCTAGTCGGGCTATGGTGGTGTAGCGGGCCTGGAAGGGACCGGGTCTGTTATATCATAGTCTCGCTCGTATACCTCCCTGAGCCAGTGGACCTGGTCCTGAGTGACCCGTAAGCTGCGTGCCAGGCGCCCCAACTCCCGACCCATCTCTCGCCGTGAGACCGGGGATGTCTCTCCGAGTATCCGGGATGACTCTCCGGGTGTCCCCGAGCTCGGTGAGCATGCGAATCGAAAGGTCCGAAGATGAAGGGGGTGGAACAATGAGCTTGGCATGCGCCTAGCCGATCTAGGAACCGGAGCGGGTCTAGAAGTGCCAAAGCACCGTAGGGTTTGTAGAAGGACGTGGTGGTGCCGTGGCCGACGTGTACCCCGCTGGTTCGGGAATGGGATCGACCTAGATGTACCGGGTCCGACGGCCCGGAAGACTCGCTGCTGGTGAATGCCGAGGTGCGGGTACTGGGATGTCCTCCATGTGGGTGTCCTCATCGCCCCCCATCTCGCGACATCCGCCGCTTCGCACCGCTTGCCGCGGCAAGAGCCGCATGGTTCTCGGGCGGGAGGGGACGAGCCTCGGAACTCCTCATCACCGAGCTCTAGGTCGTCCATCCGCATCTTGTAGATGGCCTCGAGATCAATATCCGAGTTCATGGTCACCTCCCTAGGTGCCTCTCCCCGCATACCGACACCCAAACGCCGTAGAAGTGCCGTGATCAACCTACCATATGGAAGATTACCCGACATATCGGGCATCGCCGCAGATGATCATAACCCGCATGATCGGTAGGGCGCACAAAACCCGGTACTCGGAGGCAACGGTCATCCACATCTCCTTCCACCTCTAGGTTGGAGAAGAATAGCTTTACCAGATTTGGACAGGTGCGTTCTCGATACTGAATGACGGGTAACCACCCCAAAATCCCAAATGCCGACGCTACATCAAAGCGATGGAGATGCTCCAGGTTGACGTACCGGCCGGATTCTATGTTTTTGGTCTGAAACCGATCAAACCGTGAGGCGGCCGTCGCCGAACTAAAAATACCTCTCGTTATACGAGGTGGTCGGGTGGTGCGTGCTGCTCATTGTGTTTGATGGAACGTCTCCTTGAAGTGTGGAATATATATAACCTTGTGAAATCAAGGAAAACGTAACGGTTAATATTAAATTTTGAGAAATTTCGGCAGAGTAACGGCTGTAAATGGTGTAAAAGCCTCGAACTCACCCAAAAGTTTGGGGAGGAGGACTTATGTAACCCCCGCTCTCTTCCATCAAACCAAACTTAGGCATATCAGGTGAAAAATTGGGAGAAATCAAGCAAATTCAAGAAAATCGAAATTTTTCCCAAAACCTAGGTTAAAAATCGATTTTTGTTGATTTCTTGCAAACCAACCGATGGAACTCCAAATAGGTTGAGGGGTTTTCACTCGAGGGACCCCAAGAACCTTTTCCAAGCAACAATAAGAGTTTTCCACGGTTGGAATTCCTCGATTTGAGAAAAGTTAAGTTTTGGGTAAAAAGGCGATGTAAAAATCATCTAAAGAGGGAAAGAGAGAAGAAGCTTACCTTTTTAGTCGACGTGGAGACTCTGGCAAGGGTGAAAACCGATTCTTAGGACTCCGGATGCACTGTAGCAACTCGGAGAAGCGGAGAGAAATCGCCACCGGAGAGAAACCAAAGAGAGAATGAGGAAAAAGACAAGAAAATCGCGATTTTAAAGGAATTTTTCTGTCTTTTGGTATACCGGTCGCACTATCCCGCGACCGGTACCCCCTAGCGGTACCGGTTCGGTACCTGAGAGGTATACCGGTCGCGCTCCCGCGACCGGGTACCTCCCAAGGTACCCGCGACCGGGCCTGAGAGGTATACCGGTTGCGCTATCCCGCGACCGGTACCTCCCAGCGGTATGGTCCGACCGGTACCTGCTGAGAGGTATACCGGTTGCGCTATCCCGCGACCGGTACCTCCCAGCGGTATGGTCCGACCGGTATGGGCAAAAAAGGGGTTTTTCTCCCCGAAAGTCCAGTACCTTGCCATGAAACCCCAGAGGTATTTGGATTGTACAAATTGATATCAAAAACTCTTTGAACGGGGGGTTTTTCGACCCTATGACTGTGTAAGTTGGTGAAAAGAGGGTTATCTAGTAAATTTGAAGATTTAGCCTGATTACTTTCTGTTACTCTTTCTCTTTCCTTGCCACTCTTGTTAAATACTAGATGCACATGTTGAGGCTATAAATTGTTGGGATACATTCTTCTAAATCGCTCCATGTGTTTTGATGTATTCAGGTTCTTACAAGGTAGAGTAAAGTACCAATGGCAAGAGGTAATGGTCGTAGGTTTCCGCCGGACGTCATCGCTCAAGGACGCTCGCGGTAGACAGGAGTTCAAAGTGCAGATAATTCAAGGGCAAGAAGAGAGGATAAGTGGGGAAGAGCAGAACCCCCGAACGCATCCGAGAATTTAAGGCAGGCGAGTGAAGAGTCGCCATCCCAGGCAGCCATCTTCAAGCTCGAAACAAAGATGGAAAATTTCATGTCTAGTATGGCGGCACAGCAAAAGAAGTTTTTCAAGAGATAACCAAAATGCTCGGACCACCTGAGCCTGTACCAAGACCTACAGATGTGCCAATACCCACGCTGGGAAATGTTCAAGCAACACCGTGGGGGTAAACACAGCACCGGAATACCAACAAAGCAAGAACCACCCCCACACGAGCCTCACCCGGTTACCGGCACACCAAGATATAATCGGGACCACGGAGGGTATCGGGGACGCACTCGTGGTCCATATCCGTGTCACACTATGGTGGCTATCGGGGAGGCAATGTGGTGGCTACGCTTATCAGCCACAGTGGTATGGACAGGCGCCGTGTGCTCGTAACAGCCTTGCTAAGGCAAAGGATGGATTCTTGAAACTTAAACCACCCACTTTTACAGGAAGTTCGGGAAAGCACCGTGGGCCAGCACAATGGATAGCGAGATGGAGAAAAATTTCAGGTTGTTGGACTGTCAGGATGAAGACAAGGTCTTGTATGCTACTCATATGTGGAAGGAAGAGGTCAATGGGTGGTGGAATTCCATTCGAAGGTACTTGGAAACCAAGCACCGAGTTATCACCCGGCCTATATTCAAAGAGTCATTCTTCAACAAGTACTTCCCCGGGAGTTTCCGTGACCGGATGGAGAGGGAATTCCTAAATCTACAAAGAATCACGGATGACTCGTAGAGGCGTATCGGCAGGCATGAGGAGTTGTTCTTCTTCGCTCCCACCAAAGATGCAAGAGGAAGAGACTAAGACTCACCGTTTTACCATGGGATTAAGGGGCACAATCGGAGAACATGTTATAGGTCGAGGTTTGGTCATTTACAATGACGCTGTACAGTGGCTCGTGTCATTGAGTCAAGCCGCAGGGACAGCTTTGTGGCCCGCAACGTAGGTTTGAAGAGGCCGAATACCGAATTCCAAGGTGGAGGCGGACGAGGCAACAGGCCATACCGTCCATTCAGGCCGCAAGCTAGTACCATACCTCCCAAATCAGCTCCTGCAATGGCCTCGCAAGCAACGGGGCCGGCCCCTAACGTCAAGTGCTACAACTGTCAACAAGTGGGGCACTATGCCAAGCCAATTTAGTCCAACTGGAGATGTCATATTTTGATTTTATTCTGGGAATGGATTGGTTAGCTAAACACTCAAGAAACCCGCTATGTGCCGAGAAGAAGTTGATGCTCAAGGACAGCGATGGGAATGAGTTTCGAGTTCAAAGGGGTTAAGCTGCCAAGAAAGAGGAAGCTCATACTCTCACCCTAAAAGCAAAGAGGTGCTTAGAGAAAGGAGGAGTAGGATATCTTGTGTCGTTGGTGGATGTGACCGCTGAAACACCGAAATTGGAAGACATCCAGGTCGCACGGAGTTCCCCGATGTCTTTCCGTAAGAATTACCGGGGTTACCACCCGACGGGCTACCGGAGTTTGTGATAGACTTACTACCGGGGGTGGCGCTGTGTCTAAGGCTCCGACAGGATGGCTCCTACTGAAATGAAAAGAATTAAAAACCCAACTGCAGGAACTTTTGGACAAGGGGTTTATAAGACCAAGCATCTCACCTTGGGGAGCACCTTGTGCTCTTTGTAAAGAAAAAGGATGGCAGGTGTGCTTGTGCATGGACTATCGAGAGTTGAACAAGCTCACTATCAAGAACAGTACCCATTACCTAGAATAGATGACTTGTTTGATCAGCTACAAGGTTCAAGTGTGTTTTCAAAGATTGACCCGAGGTCCGGGTATCACCGACTAAAGATTAAGGACTCAGACATTCCAAAGACCGCCTTCAGGACACGGTATGGACACTACGAGTTCCTTGTGATGTTCTTTGGATTGACTAATGCACCGGCATCATTTATGGAATTAATGAACCGAGTATTCCATGACATGTTGGATACATCAGTTATAGTTTTCATTGATGATATCCTTGTATACTCCAAGGACCAGGAGACGCATGCAGGGTGCATCTCGGAGCCGCATTACGAGACCGAGGAAAGAAAAGTCGGATGCAAAATTCAAGAAGTGCGAAGTTCCCGTTAGATGAAGTGGCCTTCCTTGGTCACGTGGTGTCACTGAAGGTATCAAGGTAGACCCCAAAGAAGATCTCAGCCATAGTCAATTGGGAGGCACCAAGACGTCGCTGAAATTCGTAGTTTCTGGGCTTGGCTGGTTACTACGTAAGGTTTGTGGAGAACTATTCCAAGATTGCTGTTCCACTCACCAAGTTAACCAAAAAGGGGCAGAAATTCATATGGTCGGATGAGTGCGAGAAATGTTTCCGGACGTTGAAAGCAAGGCTGGTATCGGCACCTATATCGACAATTCCAGCTCCGGACCGCCCATTTACGCTATATACGGATGCCTCAGTGCCGGGACTGGGTTGTGTGCTGATGCAAGGCGAGCGGTGATAGCTTATGCCTCAAGACAGCTTAAGGAGCATGAAAAGAACTACCCTACGCATGACCTAGAGTTGGCAGAGCCATTCATGCCATCAAGACTTGGAGGCATTACCGTATGGTGAGAAGTTCCGGATTAAGTCCGACCACAAGAGCCCGACGTGATCTGTTCACCCGTAGGGACTTGAATATGAGGCGCAGGAGGTGGTTAGAGTTGCTCAAGGACTACGACCGTGATATCCAGTATCACCCCGGTAAGGCCAACATAGTAGCTGATGCACTAGCGGAGAAATGGGCATCGAACCCCAGAAGCAGACCTAGTACTAATGCAAGCATTGGGCGCCTATTTCTAAAACATCGGGGATGAAGAGCAACACCTAATTGAGTCAGCTGATGTTCCCATTGAGCAAGGGTTGATACACAAGTTTACCTTAATGTTTGCAGATTAAGGATTTTGCCCGACCTGAAAGAGGAATTAAAGGCAGCAGTTTTACAGGACCCATACCTCGGGACAGTTCAAGAGGATTTGGAAAAGGGCCGAGTCAATCCCGACTTTACGCTTGATGCGGACAAGGTACTTAGATATCGTGGGCGTTTGTGCATACCGAGGATGAAGATCCGGAAATCCAGAATCGGATTATGTTGGAAGCTCACGCCACTCCATATTCAATACACCCCTTGCAAGCACGAAAATGTACCATGACTTGAAAAGGTTGTACCGGGTGGAGGGGAATGAAAGCTGATGTGGCTCGACATGTATTCCAATGCTTAAACTTGCCGCCAAGTCAAGGCGGAAAGACGAGACCGGGCAGGACTACTACAACCATTGCCGAGCCCGCGTGGAAGTGGGATTGTATTACCATGGACTTCGCCACTGGGTCTACCCATGACTCCGAGGTCGGTGAATGCAAGTATGGGTAATTGTGGATCGCTTAACCAAAACCGCTAGATTTATCCCCTGTCGGACCCCAAGTATACAATGGACAAGTTGGCAAGGTTGTATGTGGACAACATAGTCGGACTCCATGGGGTCCCGGAAAGTATTGTATCCGACAGAGACCCCCCGCTTCACATCCGGGGTTCGGGGAAGGACTGCGGAAGGCAATGGGAACGAAATTGAAGTTTAGCATAGCCTTCCACCCTCGGACGGATGATCAGCCGAAAGGACCATCCAGATTTTAGAAGACATGCTTCGGGCATGCGCTATTGACTTCAAGGGGGGCTTGGGATGAGAAGCTATCTCTCATTGAGTTTGCCTACAACAACGTTACCGGTCCACGATCCGGATGGCCCCATACGAGGCTTTGTATGGTAAGAAATGTCGGACACCTCTATTATGGGATGAAGTCGGTGAGAGAAGAATCGTTGGACCTGAATTTGTAGAAGAAACCCGCAAGGCAAGGGATCAAATTAGAAGCCGGGTAAAGACAGCTCAAGAAGGCCAAGCACTATGCCGATAACAGCGGCGAGATCTTGAATTCATGGTAGGTGATAAAGTGTTTTTGAAGATATCACCCGGTCTCGAGGCCTGAAGCGGTTCGGCGAAAAAGGGAAATTGTGTCCAAGATATGTGGGGCCCTATGAAATTCTGTCCCTGCGGCAAAGTGGCCTATCAACTTGCATTGCCGCCGGCAATGTCTAGCATCCACGATGTTTTCCATGTGTCCCTACCGAAGAAGTATGTGCGAGATCCTTCGCATATCCTTGTTGCTGATCCTCCGGAGTTGACGGAAGATTTAACCTTTGAGGTAGTGCCAATCCAACTCCTTAGCGTAAAGGTACAACATCTTCGAAGGCGGGATATCTACTATGTCAAGGTGCTTTGGAAAAGTCGGGACGTAGAGGAAATTACTTGGGAAGAGGAGGATGCCATGCGAAAAGAATACCCCCGTCTTTTCGACTGAAGGTACGCTACAATTTCGGGGACGAAATTCTTTTAAGGGAGGGGATGGTAAGACCTGCATGCAAATTTCGGGGACGAAATTTCTTTTAAGGGTGGTAGAGTTGTAAGAACCGTGCTTTAAAACCCGGTTTAACCATGGTTTTATGCGATGGCAGTGCCCCAATCATAACCGGACCGGAAAGCGAAGCCGGGCAAGGGACCGCGCAAGAAGCCGGGTGAAGAACCAATCATTTTCGGGTACGAAAAATGTGTAAAATTGGCTAAGTTCATACCGGTCTCACCATACCCGGTCTCACCATACCGGATGCACTATAGTGCAACCGGTATGGTATACCGGTCTCACCCATACCGGGTCTCACCATACCGGATGCACTATCCCTGCAACCGGTATGGCATACCGGGTCTCACTATACCGGTCTCGCTATCCCGCGACCGGTATGTGCGAGACCGGTATGTGTTCGAGTCGTGTTTCTCTAAAAATGGAAACTTAAAGTTTCCATATGAGGGGGGAGCGTGTTTTGGACGGCCTCCCTCTATTAATAGAGGGGGGAGACGCTCCGTGAACCCCTTTGTTCCGAGAAGGAGTTGAGGGTTCAAGGAGGTTGACGCCGCCAAGGAAGGAGCTGTCGGTGGAGGAACTCGCCGCCAACCGACAACCGCTACCGGTAAAGTGCTCTATCCTTCCCCGTAGGGTTGTTTATCGGATCGGAGCCGCGGGCGCGTGAGATCCGATGGAAAATGCTTAGATTCCTTTCGTCTTTCTTTCGGATCTGGTTGGTTTTTGGCATTCTAGCCAAGATCCGTAGGGACCCTTCGCGAGACCGGACCTTAGCGTAAGATAGGTGAAACCTTAGGGGAGCTACCATGGAGACCTCGATCTCGGGAATCACGCCGTAGGGTATATCCTTGGGAAAGTTCCGCGGTATGGGCCGCGGTGTATACCGGCTGGCACCATACCGGTCGCACTCAGGCCAGATCCGAGTGAGACCGGTATGTGTGCATCCGGTATGCATACCGCCGGCACCATACCGGTCGCACTCATCCGGATCCGAGTGAGACCGGTATGTGTGCATCCGGTATGCATACCGGCCGGCACCATACCGGTCGCACTCGGTCCGGTCCGGGTGAGACCGGTATGTGTGCATCCGGTATGCATACCGGGTCTCACCCATACCGGTCTCACCATACCGGTCTCACTATCCCGCTGACCCGGTATGTGCGAGACCGGTATGTGTTTTAAGCCCTGTTTGTCCGGGAAAGCCAGGTTTTGGCTTCTAAAACTCTAATAAATGGAAATTAACATGAAAATATGGTTGTGTAGGACTTGTATGTGGAAACTTCCGACGCCAAAAAGGATTAACACCACGCGTCGGGTAAGGGACAAGACCCGAAACTTAAATTAAAGATTTAATAATAAACCTTAGAGAGCTCTTTAATTTTCCGGATCAAATTATATGCTTGTTTGATGTATTGTGCATATCACATGTCATGTAGTGTAAATTCTATTTGATTTATCTGTTCATGCATTTCATATGCTAGGTGTGATGGATGTTAGACATGTGATTGTTTTAGTTGGAGTGTGGAATGGGAAGGGCCGGGGGCCTGGGATCATTCCTCACCCCGACACCTTTCAGTAGCACCTTATCTTAGCATGCTTGGTATGGGTGGGGTATCAGGGGGAGGTTATGGCGGGTGGTCTCCGATGTTGACGTTGATCTGGCCACAGTGATGTGGCATGGTGATCTTTGATGTCGACGTTGACCTGGCCATGACGCTCTAGCTCTATCCTTATGCCATAGGGAGCGATGTTGGGATAGGGCCTACTTGCGTATAGTTCCATCTTGGTATGCTTGTTGCGGGTAGGGTATCAGGGGGAGGTGAGGTATTGTGGTCTCCAGCCTGGCCTGCACGCTCTAGCTCTATCCCTATGCCGTAGACGGCTGTACTAGAGTGGAGCCTACTTGTATTGACATCTAGGACTGGTTAGAAACGGAACCCACTTGCAAGCCCTTGCCAATAGGGGTTTAGGTATTGGTACGGTATGGGGTATCACAGATTTGGATGCAGGGTATACGGTGGAGGACTACGTGACCGCCCCAGCCTACAGTGCGATGGCTGCCCTGGAGACACAGAGTGTGGAGGAAGAGCATGATGCGTTATGCGAGTGCTCCTTCTGTGTCTTTCCTCTTTGATTTGGTTATTTTCAATTAAAGCTTGTAATAAAATATTATTTAAATTCTGATGGATGATGGAATAACTGGATTAATTATTTAGTTCAGCTCATTGATATATTATTTCCGCTGCTAGTATTACTCTGGTTTTTGATGGTTTGCTCAGGGATGATTGGTTGACACGGTCTTTCGAGATCCTGGTGTGAACCGTGGTTTAATACCGGTTCACTCACACTTCTGGTTCAGCCGGAATTGGGGTGTGACACTAGCGACTGAAGGAAGCTGAAAAAGGTGAGCGCGCGAGAGACTATGCTCTGTTTTTTCCAATCGAAGGTTAGAGCAAGCAAGGGTGCCCGTAGAAGGGGAGGAATCGGGACTGTAAGGGGCTTTACAGTATACTTCAAGAAAAATAACATCATTTTTTTTATTGACTTGTGCAATGTCCGTTTTCTTAGGCTTTCTAAGTTACCCATGTAGCAAGTGTTGGGTCAGTGACTCCCAAACCAGTTGGCTTTAGGGCACTAGGTGTAGAGACACCCCTAGGACTTAATAACTCAAGTAACAAAGGCCACAAAATCAGACTTAGTCAATTAAACTGCTTATAACCATCATCTCAATTTTTCTTTTTTTTATCGACTTGTGCAATGTCCGTTTTCTTAGGATTTCTAAGTTACCCATGTAGCAAGTGTTGGGTCAGTGACTCCCAAACCAGTTGGCTTTAGGGCACTAGGTGTAGAGACACCCCTAGGACTTAATAACTCAAGTAACAAAGGCCACAAAATCAGACTTAGCCAATTAAACTGCTTATAACCATCATCTCAATTTTTCTTTTTTTTATCGACTTGTGCAATGTCCGTTTTCTTAGGCTTTCTAAGTTACCCATGTAGCAAGTGTTGGGTCAGTGACTCCCAAACCAGTTAGCTTTAGGGCACTAGGTGTAGAGACACCCCTAGGACTTAATAACTCTAAGTAACAAAGGCCACAAAATCAGACTTAGCCAATTAAACTGCATATAACCATCATCTCAATTTTTTTTTTTTTGTAATTGTCATTTCTCAAATTTACCGTTTATTCCCCATAACTAAGAGTTGGTGCAAACGTAAAATACAAAGACACATAACAATAAAACTTTATCTCAGATGGTGATTCAAATTTAGTTGCATATCTAATCTAAGGTTCAAGAATCTCAATAATTTAATTATATTTATAAAGTTTCAACATGGTCACTTTAGAGAATTAATCCAAACTTGTAACTGGTCAAAAAAAAAAATTTTTTTTTTTTGAAAGAAAATTTGAAGTCAATTTTTTTTCAGTTACTATATACAACCAATATATACTAACAACATGTAAAAATAAAAACAAAACACATCATAGAATTCCCCCACACTTAAAACTTACATTGTCCCCAATGTAAGACTAAATGCAACGAAAAAGACAAATACAAACATAATATGTATGAAAAAAAAATAATAAATAAATAAATAAAAAGAGAAAGGGTTAAGAAAGCAAATCTGATTTCTTGGGTTGCCTCCCAAGTTGCGCTTTTGTTTAACGTCGTTCGCTCGACTTTGCAGCTTTTCTCAATCTGAATAAAGTGGATCTTCTAAGTCCATAACTTTCTCAACCAACGAGTTAACTTGAAAACCTTCATGGTAAGGTTTAAGTCTATATCCATTGACCTTAAAAATCTTTTGAGTGTCCAAACTTTGAATCTCAACTACACCATGTGGAAAGAGATTAATAACAATAAAAGGACCAATCCAGCGAGATTACAACTTACCAGGAAATAACCGAAGCCTTGAATTATAAAGGAGCACTTTTTGTCCAACAACAAATTGCTTTTTAGAGATCATTTTATCATGAAAGGCCTTCGTCTTTTCCTTATAAATCCGAGAGTTCTCATAAGCTTCATTGCGAATCTCCTCTAACTCCTGCAATTGCAACTTTCGTTTCTCCCCCGCCTTATCCGTCTCCATGTTACACAACTTAATTGCCCAGAATGCCTTGTGCTCCAATTCTACTGGTAGATGACATGCTTTTCCATAAACCAACCGATATGGAGACATCCCTATAGGTGTCTTATAAGCAGTCCTATAAGCCCATAGTGCATCGTCAAGTCTTGTACTCCAGTCTTTCCTATTCGGATTAACTGTTTTTTCTAAAATTGACTTTACCTCTCTATTAGATACCTCGGCTTGCCCATTAGTTTGTGGATGGTAGGCAGTTGAAATCTTATGGGTCCCAGCATACCTCTTAAGCAGTGCTGCTACAGTGCGGTTACAAAAGTGAGTCCCTCTATCACTGATCATTGCCCGTGGGATCCCAAATCTAACAAAAATGTGAGACTTGACAAAATCTGCAACCACTTTAGAATCATCAGTTCGGGTGGCTTTTGCTTCCACCCACTTTGACACATAATCAACAGCAAGTAAAATATAAACATTGCCAAAAGAATTAGGAAAAGGACCCATAAAGTCAATGCCCCAAACATCAAAAATTTCACAAATAAGTATGGGGGTTTGTGGCATTTGATCCCTACGGGCCACATTACTTGAGTATTGGCAACGAGTGCATGACTTACAAAATATATATGCATCATGAAATAAAGATGGCCAAAAGAAGCCACATTCAAGAACTTTTCTTGCTGTTCTTTTAGGACCAAAATGTCCACCACATGCATATGAATGACAAAAGATAAGAATGGATTCAAATTCAGTTTCGGGTATGCACCTTCTTACCATTTGGTCTGAACATTGTTTCCAAAGATAAGGGTCATCCCAAATGTAGTACCGATCATTACTCTTGATTTTCTCTCTTCGTACTCTAGGTAGCTCTGGTGGTAAGGTTTTGGTAGCCAAATAATTGACTAAATCTGCATACCAGGGCACTACATTTGTCACCTTAAGTAGTTGTTCATCTGGGAAGAAATCTTGTAATGGTATCGCATCATCCTCCTTAACCACTCAACTAAGATGGTCTGCAACTAAATTCTCAGCTCCCTTCTTGTCCTTAATCTCCAAATCAAATTCTTGAAGAAGAAGGATCCATCTGATCAATCTTGGCTTAGATTCCTTTTTCGCCAGCAAATGCCTAAGAGCTGCATGATCAGAATAAACAATAACTTTAGTTCCCAATAAATAAGATCTAAATTTTTCCAAAGCAAAAACTATATCCAATAGCTCTTTCCCCGTTGTGGAGTAGTTACACTGTGCTTTAGTTAGTGTCCGAGAGGCATAATAGATAGCATGAGCAACTTTCCCAACACGTTGACCCAAAACAGCCCCAATAGCATAATTGCTAGCATCACACATGATCTCAAATGGGAGTTTCCAGTTCGGTGATTGAATCACGGGGGCTGTTGTTAGCAGTTTTTTGAGCTTGTCAAAAGCTCTTTTGCACTCATCATTAAAGTCAAACACCACTTCCTTTTGTAAGAGCTTGCATAAGGGCAATGAAATTTTTGAGAAATCCTTGATGAAGCGTCGATAAAAGCCTGCATGTCCAAGAAAGGAACGCACTTCCCGCACAGTTGTGGGGTAAGGTAAAGATTGAACAAGATCTATCTTTGCTTTGTCAACTTCTATACCTCTAGAAGATATCACATGACCTAAAACTGCTCCTTGTGTTACCATAAAATGACATTTCTCAGAATTCAAAACAAGGTTAGTTTCTATACACCTCTTAAGAACAAGTGTAAGGTTATCCAAGCATGTATCAAAAGAGTCTCCATAAACAGTAAAATCATCCATGAAAACTTCTATAATGTTCTTTACATAATCAGAAAAAATGCTAACCATACACCTCTGGAATGTGGCTGGGGCGGTGTAAAGACCAAACGGCATTCGTCGGTAAGCAAAGGTACCAAATGGGCAGGTGAATGTCGTTTTCTCCCCGATCTTCGGGTGCAATCACAATTTGATAGTAACCTGAGTAACCATCAAGAAAACAATAGTGCGAACGACCTGCTAACCTCTCCAACATTTGATTGATAAATGGAAGAGAAAAGTGGTCTTTACGAGTTGAAACATTCAATTTCCTATAATCAATACAAACACGCCACCCATTTTGTATCTTAGTAGGGATTAACTCATTATTTTGATTCTTAACAACAGTTATGCCCGTCTTTTTAGGTACCACCTGAACCGGACTTACCCACTTACTATCAGAGATAGGATAGATAATTCTAACATCAAGGAGCTTTAATATCTCCTTCTTCACAACTTCCATCATAGGAGGGTTGAGTCTACGCTGTGCTTCTCTAATCGGTTTGGCTCCCTCCTCAAGAAGTATGCGATGCATGCACATGGCCGGGCTGATTCCCTTAATGTCGGCTATTGTCCACCCAATGGCTGTCTTATGGTCTCTCAAAATTCGAATGAGTTTCTCCTCTTGTAGCTTGGTCAAGTCCCTTGCTATTATCACGGTGTAACGTCTCATTGTCTCCTAAGTAGACATATTTGAGATGGTCTGGAAGTAGTTTCAGCTCAACGATAGGTGCCTGCACAATGGAAGGTAACAACCTTGTATGAGATATAGGCAACTCAATGTGAGCAACATCACATCTTTTTAGAATTGGGGGTAAGGCCTGCAATACCATCAACATCTTCTCTAATTCAGCATTTAACACAAATTCTGAATTGAAATCCATGCTATTCAAATGTTTGCTAATGGCCACCATCAACTCATCTTCACCATTTAATTCAAAAACTTATTGTACCATAGAATCAATTAAATCAATAGCAAAAACAGAATTTATATCACTAGGATACCTCATAGCCTTAAAAATATTAAAGCGAACTATCTCGCCATCAAATTCCATAGATAAGGTACCATCATGAACATCTATTTTTGTTTTAGCAGTCTTTAAAAATGGTCTACCCAACAAAAGAGGCGTAGAATTATGAGATGAGTCATCCTCCATTTTTAATACATAAAAATCAGCAGGAAATACCAATTCATTAACTTGAACTAACACATCCTCAATCACACCTTCAGGATATACATTTGATCTATCAGCTAATTGAATAGTTACACCAGTTTCTTTTAAAGGTTATAGATTTAATGAAGCATATATTGAATAAGGCATGACATTAATTGATGCTCCTAAATCTAACATAGCTCTTTTGAAATTGGTGTTACCTATTTTGCATGGGATAGTGAATGTACCTGGGTCTTTACACTTAGGGGGAAGCTTCCGTTGAATAACGGCTGAGACATTTTCACCCATACTTACCTTTTCATCTCCTTTCAATTTTCTCTTGGATGTGCACAATTTCTTAAGAAATTTAGCATACCATGGCACTTGTTTAATTGCTTCAATAAGAGGTATATTTATCTCTACCTTTCGAAAAATCTCCAACATCTCCTTTTCTTTTTCTTCCTTTCTAGATTGAGCAAACCTGCTAGGAAAAGGAGGTTGAATAGGAATAGAGGAAATAGAAGGTTTAGAGTTTACCCCAGATGAGAAAATAGATGTCGGAGCTGATTTTGAGGTCTCTTTCTCTTTTTCCTTTTCTATATTCTCCACTTCTTTTCCACTTCTCAAGATTATGGCATTTGCATTTTCCTTCGGATTCACCATTGGTTGCGAAGGTAGCTTCCGAGCCTCGAGCCTCGAGCCTCTAGTCTACTCATTGAAGTGGCCAGTTGGCTTATTTGAGTCTACAAGTTCTTTATACCTGCCTTTGTTTCCTGTTTAAATTGTAATGAATCATTGGCAAGTGTTTTAACAATATCTTCCAAGGTCATACCTGAACTTGAAGGTGCTTGTTGTCTGGATTGAAAAGGTTGTTGACCTTGTTGATACCCATACTGACGATTGGGGCCATCTTGATTACCATAGCTGAGATTTGGGTGATTCCTCCATCCCGGATTGTAAGTATTTGAGTATGGATCGTACTTACATTGAGGTTGTCCTGGAAATCCACCCATAGTATTTGCTTGCTCTATAGATTCCTCTTGAAGCGTGGGACACATATCAGTTGGGTGTCCCACGATGTAGCAAATTCCACAAGTTTGAACCTGTTGCACCTTATCCACAGCCAATTGACGAACAAGTGAAGACAATTCTACAATTTTTAATTCAAGAGAAGAAGTGCTTACCTCATTAACCTTGTTCGATGGAGGATCATTTCTTACACCAAATTGCTGAGAGTTAGCAGCCATATTTGCAATCAAATTACGGGCTGCGCTTGGAGTTTTATCCACTAATGCTCCTCCACTCGCTGCGTCAATCATACCCCTATCAGTATGAGAAAGCCCTTCGTAGAAGTATTGAATGAGTAATTGTTCGCTAATTTGGTGATGAGGGCAGCTGGCGCAAAGCTTCTTGAATCGCTCCCAATATTCATAAAGTGTTTCTCCATTATATTGCCTAATACTGTAGATTTCCTTTCGAATATTGGCTGCCCTTGAAGCTGGAAAATACTTTTCCAAGAAAAGCCGCCTCATCTCATTCCTTGTGGTAATGGATCCTGATGGCAAGTAATAAAGCCAATCTTTTGCATTGTCCGCTAATGAGAATGGAAACGCCCTCAACTTGATTTGCTCCTCAGAAATTCCGGTTGGTTTCATGCTAGAACATACCACATGGAATTCTTTTAGATGCTTGTGTGGGTCATCACCTACAAGACCACGAAAAGTAGGAAGGAGATGGATTAGACCAGATTTAAGTTCAAAGGCAACATCGAGATTAGGATACTCGATGCAGAGTGGTTGTTGGTTCAGATTAGGAGCCGCTAATTCCTTAAGAGTGCGGTTGTTGTTGTCTGCCATTTCTTCAAAGTCTGAATTACTAGTGCTGCCAGAAGCTAAATCAATGGCTACATTGTTGCCCGGTGAAGAATTTTTTACTGTCTTTCTACTTTCTCTCCTTAGCTTGTGCAGAGTTCTTTCTATTTCTGGATCAAATTGTAACTCTCCCAAATGAGAAGATCGGGTCATTCACTTAAGAGAACAAGCAGATAATAAAAAAAAATCAATTAAATAACCAAACAAATCAATTTAATCAAAACAATCCCCGGCAGTGGCGCCAAAATTTGATGCGTGTCGAGCGCTCAAATTAAATTACCTTACTTTGAAACGTAGATAGTAGCAAGTAAGGTTCAAACCCACAAGGATTGTATGATCAAGATTAAAATGTTTAATTAATCTAAAGAGAGAAAAAAAAACAAATGAAAATAAAATAAGACTCAGAAAGTAACCAATTGTTGTACTAAAACAGATTCTGATTAATCTTACTAGCACAACTTCATTGACTATTCTATGTATGGAGGGGGGTATGTTTGCAGTAGAAAAGAACAGTAATTAATTATCTAAAATGCAAGAATAAAGAGCAAGGTAATACAAATATCAAAAATTAAACCAATAAGAGAAAACTTCGGTCAAAAGGATACTTACACCATCCTCATAAACTTGTTCATCGACATAAAGGATAATCAATTCCAATTGAATAATCAATCAAGAAAATTAGGACTAGGCCTAAAATCCTTAGTCTTTCCTTAAGATTGGTCTATTAAAAGATAGCTTATTAATAGCACCCTTACTCTTAAATCAATCTCAAGGCTAGGCTCTCGATTTGATTCAGGAATAATAATAACAATTGGAAAGACGATTGAAATTAAACGTTAAGCATACACCAGTGTGGTTTAATTATTTTAATCTGATTTCTCCTAGGAATATAACATTAACTTGTCCATTAACATCAATTCCCATTGCCACTGACATAGAATCAATTGATAGCAATTCAATTCTAATATAACAATTGATTAAATAAATAAATCAATTAGTAGTACTCCTAATCAACCCATTCATCAATCATTATACACATAAATTGGAAGAAAAACAAATATTCAATTAAAAATAAATAAATAAAAACAAGTCTCACAAGTTTACAATGATGGCTTCAGCTCCGTCTAACCAAAGATAAGAAAGTTAGCCACACATGACTTCTTCAAGAACACAAAAGAAAGAGAGTTGTTCTTTAGCCATTGTCTTCTTTCTCAATCACTCTTGAATGCTCTTTACATAGGCTTTACATTGTTTAAATAACCAAAATACAAGACTAAAATTGGTATGTCTAGATTTGACAACCTTATTACATGAAAATAAGAATTAAACAAAATCTTCATTCCTAGATTAGATGAAAATCATTCCATTATTAAACAATTGTCACCCCCAAATCTACCAAATTTTGTAAGATTCCATAGTTGTGTATATTCTCCTCAAGATTTCCAATGATCAATCAAGGCCTTCCAATAGTGAACCTTCTGTGTGTAGCAACCTTCCTTCTCTGGTTTAGATTTGGATCAATTTTTCAGATTAGATTTTAAAACCACATTTGGAAGTCCAAACGAACTTTTTCCATGTCAAAGTCCTACATGAAATTCAAAACGTTATTATTAAGAGTGCTAGAATTTTCATCTTTTATTAATTAATTAACAAGATTTCTAAAATATAACAAATTCATAAAATAAATTCTATTAAGCTCAATAAGGTATAAAACACCCTAAAAATCATATTGCAAAAGGAATAAAAAAAAAATTATACACTTATCAGTCACGTCTCCGCCTGACGCTCTAATCGCATCGAGCACACTAACCACACACATACATTCATATGCCTATTTCTAGCATTATCATCATCATCATGTTATAAATAAACAGAATTAAATATGCATGAGTAGTAATAGCAGGAATATTGGATGACATGTGAAATGCACATTACAAGCATACAAGCATAGAATCAATCATGACATTGGACTCAATAAGTAAAACAACTTGTTATTATCCAATTAGTTTAGGTCTTGTTCCCTCACCTTCGGTCGATGGTTGTTCCTCGTCCAAGCTTTGTAAATCACTTTTAGACCACTTGGAAACCTAACAAATTTATAGATTTTAAATTAGAATTTATTTCATTAATTTAGACTTCTAGAAGCTGAGTGGTCGCAGGTGCGGCCGCACCTGTGGTCTCAGATTCTACGACCACAGGGTGTGTGGTCGCATATCATGCGACCATACATGTGACCACACCCTCCTTGGAACTTCCCCGCGGGCATGTGGTCGCTATGTGTGGTCGCATATCATGCGACCATACATGCGACCACACCCTCCCTGAAACTTCCCCGCGGGCATGTGGTCGCTATGTGTGGTGGCATATCATGCGACCATACATGCGACCATATCCTCCCTGGAATTTTTCCGAGGGTGTGTGGTCTATATGTGTGGTCAGATATCATGCGACCACATATGTGACCACACCCTCCCTGGAACTTTCCCGAGGGTGTGTGGCCGGTCATATGTGCCTCGAGTGGTCGCATATCATGCGACCACACATGCGACTACACATGTGATGGTATACTTTTCCACTCCCAACTCAATTCCTTCATGTTTTAATTCCTTGGCTTATCATCATGATCCTTCCTATGATTGTTCTATGGCTTAAAATTCATATTTTACACATCCATCATCCTAATAGATTCCCTCCATGGATCTCTTAGAATTTGTTCATGGTTTGATGATTAGGTCTTACTTTGAATCACTATCTCCTCCATGATCTATTTTAGGTATTCAACTGATGTGGGGAATATTTTCATACCTTAAACTTGTTGAAGATTCAGAGTTCTCTCTGAAATTCCTCCTCTTAGTCTTCCTCTTCAATTCTCCTTCTCTTCCTCCTCTTTTCTTTCTCTCTCTTTCAGTTTGACTTCTAAAAGGATGAAATAGGCTAAGGGACGTCCTATATATAGAGAAAAACCCTCCATATAGAGTCCTATTTAAATTAAGAAAGAATCCCCTTCAAATTAGGAAGGTTTCCTAACCACGGAGTCTGTTTGACTTCGTGTGGTCACATGTGGGGTCGCAGAACCCGTCGACCACATAGTCAAAAACTTGCGACCACACATCCTAGACTCTAGTGGTCGCATTTTTTTGAGGTGTAGTCGACCACACTTGTTTAGGTATGTGACCACACACTCCTAAATAGATGATTTTGGGTTCAATTTCATACCTAGCCTTGTGGTTTCTTCACGCACTTGGTCTACTTGGCCCGACCATGATAGGAAGACCTGACACGACACAAGAATGTAAGGTTAGACCGGATTCATGGTGTGTGGGTCTTACAACTCATGCTAGGTGTCGCATGCAAGGACAACATCGACTTACATTGTATGAATATTAAGGATAACAAGAACTTAGGTGAGGAACAGAACCCCCAATGATTTTTAAGTGTTTATAATAGGTGATTAATGTACCATATGTTTGCTGTGATAACATGCCATCCAATATCTATACTTTTCATGCATTGTATCTATATATGAATCTTATGATTTTATGATGAATGGTGTTATCTTATGATTGTGTGATGATTCATGGTATCTTGCTATTTGATTATTGACGAGTATGTCACTCACCCCTAGCGAAATGACAACATCTTGGGGGGACAAAATAGATGGTCTAGAATTCCTGTTGGGATTGGTGAGAGGGATACATCGGATGACATGTAGGATTGGTTAGTGGCAATATCCTTGTATGCAACCCAGGCTAGTAGGGGGTTAGGTACTAGTATGATAGAGTGATGAGGAAGAAGGGTTGGAAGTGTTCATTGGAGGCGTCACTGGCCAGATTTGCTGCCTGATCACCATCTTGTTGGGATGTCCCGTGGCTTTACCAGGGCTACTGGTGTAGGCTGGTAAGTACCTATTCACTCCCATGCATGGAGGTTATAGTCAACCTCTAAGAGGTGTAGCTAGGCCTTACCATAGCACACTAGCATACATTATACCTGAACTTGCTTGTTAATAATCTGATCATATATTATTGTTTGTTTGCTTATATCCTATTGGGATCAGGACGACTGAAATGCGACGACCGTCTTGGTCTTGGGGTGTAGCAATTTTTAGGACTGGTTAATTACATAAACCCCATGTTTATGACCCTGGCCAGTAAAGGTTAGGTACTAGTGTGGATTTGGGGATGAAGGAGGTGACCTAGTGGGGTTTGTTGTAGAGTCTCTGACTAGGTCCAATCTGTTCCAAACTCAAGATTAAGATGTAGCATGGGAGCACCAAGGCTATTGAAGTAGGCTGGTGAGTATCCAAACACTCCCGTACATGGAGGTTATAATCAGCCTCTAGGAGGTGTGGCTAGGCCTTACCTTAGTACATGACAAACATTACCAAACCATTGAATTGAATACTATCTCATGCATTATTGCTTGCTTGCATGTTTTATTCCTCATTGAGCTCAAGTTGGTTAGCTCACCCTTGTGTATATACTTTTTTTCTAGATATTGTTGCAGGTTTACTATAGCTGATTTCATGGAGCCTTTCTTTATGATACTGGTGATTTCAGTGACAAGTGGACGATGTTCACAACTTGGATTATTTGTTATACTTGTGTCTTTAGAGGCCAAATTGGAGTTGATAAAGAGCTGATTTAGTTTTAGTACTTGATCGATATGTTGTCCAATACTATGTGTTTTAGTGTTTTATTTGGACGTAGTACGTTTTGTCTTGAGTCTTGTTGAAACAGAATAACACATGTTACTATTGTATAAATATTATTAGAATCTATCAGTGTTAATACCCAAAATTTGTATAAGTCTTCTTCTATATTTATATTTAAATCTGATTATATGGTGGTTAATGTGTTATGGGGTGAGGTGGTGTAATGTGTACCCTGCGTTGTGATCCTAGCAGTTAATATGACAGCTATAAGTGTTCTATTCATAGCCCTGGTGTATGCCAAAAGAAAAGAAATTTTTTTTGGGATGTGACAAAAACTGTAACATATTGGGTTGTTGAGTTATTCTATTTCGGGAATGCTATCGTGGCTGGATCTTATCTTATTTCCTTGAATATTCTGACTGGATCTTATCTTATCTCCTTGTATATCTTGACAGGATCTTATCATATTTTATCATTGTGGAAAACCCTTCAGTGAATCTCTCATCATTGCTCAATACATTAATGAGATGTTGAAGGACACAACTCCATTGTTTTTCCTGTTAAATTAATCGGTTCCAATCCTCACTCTCAGTATTGATTACTAATAGCTGAGATGGTTCCGATTCTTAATGGATTCTAAGCTCATCAATCAAGCCAGTGCCCTTATTTACCAAAATTTGTTGGCATTGACTTTAATAGTGTTTGGGTTCTCTCAAAAACTCTAATTGATATTTGCATTAGTATACCATTTGAAGCCTTTGAATTAAGGGTGTCAAAAATAAAACCGAATCGTATACCGATATTGAACCAAACCGTTAAAACTGAAACTGTGAAACCTATTATTAAATGGTTCGATTTTGGTTTCAGAAATGAAACTGTTCAATTAAATGGTTCGATTTTGGTTTCAAGAATGAAACCATTTAAACTAACTATTTGGAACCACTAAAACCAACTAAACCTTTACTTTAATCCCTTAGTGCTAGATGTCTATATTTGTATAAATAAATTATATTTTAAATTATAAATGGAGATTTTGAAGCATTTATTGATTTTGCAAATTTGCTGGCAATCCCATCTTCAAGTCCAAAAAAATACTTGGATGAATAATAGGGTGGTGGGTAGGGTGGCAGCTATGTTAGGTTGAAGTCTTGGTAATAGAGCTTGGTTTGATAGATTTGAGTAGGCTTTCTAGCATGTTTTGCCTAGAGTGGGATTAGACCACTCTCTTAGTTTAGTGAGTTTCTCTACAATTCCTAAACTGTTTAATGTGCCATTTAAAATTCAATGGTTTTGGATGGATCACTTTAATTTCATGGAAGTGGTGAAGGAGGTATGGAATGCTCCTATGCTGGGAAATTCTTATTATGTTGTGATTATGAAATTGAAGACTCTGAAAGCCAGGTTGCGGACATGGTCAAGAGAAGTCTTCCATAATATTGATAAGGAGGTTTTACGAGCTAGAGTTTACCTAAAGGATGTGCAGGAGACTATTGAGGTGGTGGGGCGCAATAGTGAATTGCGAGAGCAAGAGGTAATGGCAGAAAAACAGTTTGATGATGCTAGTGCCCTCCAAAGGCTTTCTGGGCTGAGAAAGGGCAAATTAGTTGGTTAAAATATGGAGACAATAATTCCAAATTTTTTTCATGAGTTCGCAAAAGGAAGGAGAAAAAGAAACATGATCCATGAAATAAGGACGGAAAATGGAAGTCTGCTTGAGAGCCAGGATGAGATAAGGGACTATGTTGCTAAATATTATGAAGAGTTTCGTGATTATATTTCTAATTCTGAGTGCCTAAATGTTATTCCATCCTTGGTTACCATGGAAACTAATGCTACTCTCGAATGATGCCATTTGATGATGAGATTAGATCTACAATCTTTGAGATGAACCAGGATAGCTTGCTAGGGCCAGGCGGTTACTTTGGTAAGTTTTATTGCCTGTGTTGGGAAATTATTGAAAAAGATGTGTATGCTACTATTAGATTTTTCTTTAGAAAGGGAATGATGAAGGGTGTCAATTGTAACGATATTTCTATAAGCACCCCATTTTTGTCATCCCTAACTAAGCAATCTTCTTGGTATGTAGACAACAAAGGAAAAGAGGTGAGTGTAAGTTTAGATTATGGCTGCGATTTCAAGGCAGTTTTCAATAGGCCTCACAGTAAGGTTTTGGCTTGCAACCTGCATGAATGCATAGGTCATGGAATTACCTTTAAAATGAGAGCAGATTTGTTCAATTCTGATATCGGATGGGAAAGATATGGCCACTTTTAGTCGGATGATATGTACAAGGGATATTTTTGAAATTATCATAAATAATCCCAGGGGCTTTCATGTAAATTATCGTAAGTTGGATTGATCGAATTTCAAATCATCATATCTTGATCATCCGACATCCGAATCATGTGGTTTAAGTGTCAATATCTTTATTTTCAGTCCTCTTCAAAGTGGACGTGAAGAATCTCGGGCAGAGGCCATCGGTGAGTCTCATGTAAGCTTGCATGCATAATTATCGATAGAACTTTAATCCTTTATATCTTGATCATCCGATGTCCAAATTAGATGATTCAAGTACCGTTATTCCTCATTTTTGGTGCTCTACAAAGTAGATATGTAATATTTGGGACAAAGATCTCCAAAGGACCCCACGCAAAATTACAAGTCGAAATGATCATTTAATATTCTGAAATTCATATTTTGGTCACCCCACATCCAAATTAGTTGATTCCAATTCTAGTGTGTTCTATTTTTTATTTTTTATAGTGTGGACATGGAACATTTGAGATGGGGATCACCAAAGAATCCTGTAAGGTATATATATATATAGTAGAGAGAGAGAGAGAGAGATAGAGAGAGAGAGAGAGAGAAGCCAGTCTCAGCTCAATCCAAGCTAGTCCCAACCTGGTTCGAATGGTTTAGTCAATGTGCATTTAATTTTTGTATATATTTATGATATATACCATATATATTATGTATGTAATTGAATATATATTTTATTATATATATAGTTACATATATAAGTTAAAAGGCTGAGAACCGAGAATAGAAAGAAAATAAAAGAAAGGATGAGGGAGAGAGAATCTGAGAGAGGACTCTAACCGATTGGGGAAAAGAAGAAACAGAAAAATAAAAAAGGAATGAAGAGGAAGGAAAGGAGCCGAACAGGAAAGAAGAGAAGAAAAAGATAGAGAAACATTGATGAACTGAGAGAAGAGAGTCGGTTGGAGATTAAAAATAGGAAAGAAGAAAAGGTTGAGGGAGAACACGATTTGGTTTCCAAAGAGATCGCATGTGAGGAAAGAAAGAAAAGAAAGTGAGAAAACATCTATTGTCACACCCCAATTCTGAACCAACCAGAATGGTGTGAGTGAACCGTCAATGAACCAACGGTTCTCACCAGGATCTCGTATAGGCCGTGTCCACTCATACAAACCATTGCACATAACCACAATCAGAATATAATAAATATAGTGGAAGTCTTTAAATTAAATGAACTGAGAATCTATTGATAAATATAAATAAAATATCCAATTATTCAAATTCAAACATAAAATATAATATCATTACATCTCTTTAATCCAATCGAAAATAATGAAAATAAATCAAATCCATTCAAAGGTACACGCAAAAAGGGCACTCGCATGAAGCGTCATGCTCGTCCTCTTCTGCCTGTACGTCCAAAGCAACAACATCACCATACATCAGAGCGTTCATATAGTCGTCCACTGTGTAACCTGCATCAACATCTAAAAACATGTATATATACAAAGAGTGAGCTCACAACTTAGCTCAGTAAGACAATCAGACAGTTTCACAATATTATGCATGAGTAACAATCATTTTATGCTGTGGTCTAGTTTAAGTTTGCAATGTTCTATAGAAAGGTTTGGTGGCCCCCGCACCTCTATACACGAGTGTGTGGCACCTCATGGATCATACCACCATCGGCCCACATGCACCCATTATATAATAGAGATAGAGCTAAGATATCCCCGTACCTCCCCTGATGCTCTACCCATACCAGTACCTAAGCCCCTACTGGCCAGGGCTTGCAAACTGGGCTCGCAACTAACCAATCCTATATGTCAACAATGTATGCTCTATCCCAGCACAGCCGTCTACGGCATAGAGATAGAGCTAAGGCATCCCCGTACCTCCCCTGATACCCTATCCGCAACTAACCCACTAGGATAGAACAATACGTAGGCAGACCCTATCCCAACATAACTCCCTACGGCATAGAGATAGAGCTAAAGCATCGTGGACAAGTCAGCGCCGACCTCGGTGACCACAGTGCCACATCACCATGGCCAGACCAGCATCAATATCGGAGACCACAGTACCACGACCTTCCCTTGATGCCCCACCCGTACCAAACGTGTTAAGATAGAATACTACAAAAAAAATTGCCAGCGTGAGGAATGATCCCAGGCCCATGCCCCACTCCACACACTAACGAAAACAATCACATGCCTAACAATCACATCCTATCAATGCATGAACAATAATAATAACTGAAAGTAAAGGATGGCATGTGAATATGCACAAACATCACATCATATATGTTCAGGATATTAACAACGATTTACTGTCCATTAATTATTAGGGTTTAGGTCAGATTCCCTTATCTGACGCTCGTTTGATAGCTTGCTCCACGTCGCAAGATCCAAACGTGCTATCACAAAGTCCTACAATATTATTAGGGTTTCATTAGAATAGCTTCTTAGGGCACAGAGCTGACCGGTGGCAGGTACCGGTCGTAGCTCTGTGGGGAAATCTGGCGACCGGTATGGTCAGCCGGTCCCCACAGACCAGCCCCCCGGAAGGTACCGGTGGCAACATATCGGTCACTCAGGGTGCAACCGGTATGTCTCCGGAAGACCATACTTTGGGTTTTTCGACTGCCGTCGATCATTCTCCATGGATTTTCAGGGTTTTTCCTATCCATTCTAAATCTGAGCTTTCAGTTAGAGTTATCTCCAACTCATTCAAGTCTAGTTTCGATGATAATCATCCTAGAACTCGAATCTAGGGTTTGACGGCAACTTAGGGTTTAATGGCCAATTAGGGTTTTAGATCAATATCTGCTTTGCATGGTATTGATCCAACCACAAAACTATCCTAAATTCATAGAGTAAGAAGAATGATTAAAACACTTACCATCGACTGGCGTAAAGTGAGAGTCGTCGAACGGCAAAGGCAGCACTTCCTTCTTATTCCTAGCTTTTTATCCTTCTCCAACCTCCTTCTCCTTTCTAGGGTTTGTGAGAGACAGGGAAAAGGATTTGAGGAGGTTTAATGGTGTTTATATAGGCTAGGAATAGGGTTTAGTAACGCTATTAGGATTAGGATAGTCCAGGTATTAGGGTTTAGGAAAGTGGGACCCACAGAGATCAATTTTCAGATCTTCGTAATCAGCTACGCAGAGCTGATCGGTCGACCGGTACCAAGACTGGTACCATCGACTGGTCGACATAAAATAATGATTATTTGACCATCTTTGATCCGATTTCGTACCTGTTTGTCATCCGCTCATCCCGTTTGGCCCGGTGATGATCGGAAGACCTGCTACGACATGAAATCAAGGTTTAGTCCGGGTTTATGGAGTGCGGTCTTACAACTCCCCCACCCTTAAAAGAAATTTCGTCCCGAAATTTGCATGTAGGTTTCACAACTCCCCCACCCTTAAAAGAAATTTTGGCCTCGAAATTTGAACGTACCTTGATCATCGAAAAGGTTAGGGTACTTCTTTCTCATCGCGCTCTCCTCTTCCCAAGTAATCTCTTCGACATCTTGGCTTTTCCAATGCACTTTCACATAATGGATATCCTTGGTTCGAAGTTGCTGTACCTTTCGGCTTGAGAGCATCACAGGCACCACTTCAAATGTTAAGTCTTCATTCAAGTCTGGGGGGTCTGCTGTCAAGATGTGCGATGGATCCCTGACATACTTCTTCAATAATGATACATGGAACACATCATGAACGCTTGACATAGATGGTGGTAGAACCAATTGATATGCTACATTACCACGTCTGGTCAATATCTCGTATGGTCCCACATACCTGGGGCATAGCTTCCCCTTTTTACCAAACCTTTTCAGACCTCGCACTGGTGATATCTTCAAGAATACCTTGTCACCCACTGTAAACTCCAGATCTCGACGTCGATTATCCGCATAGTGCTTCTGTCAAACTTGAGCCATCTTTACTCTCTCCTTGATTTGATCAATCACTCGACAAGTTTCTTCAACAAACTCTGGTCCTACAATTCTTCTTTCTCCCACCTCATTCCATAGAAGAGGTGTATGATAGTTCTTCCCATAGAGTGCTTCATATGGAGCCATTTGAATTGTAGCCTGATAGCTGTTATTATAAGCAAACTCGATAAGCGATAGCTTCTCGTCCCAAGCTCCCTTGAAATCTAATGCACAAGCTCGGAGCATATCTTTTAAAATTTGAATGGTCCTTTCTGACTGCCCGTCCGTCTGAGGGTGGAAAGCTGTACTAAACTTCAACTTTGTTCCCATAGCTTTCTATAATCCTTCCCAGAACTTTGATGTAAAACGGGGATCTCTATCAGATACTATGCTTTCTGGGACGCCATGAAGTCTGACTATATTATCAACATATAACTTGGCCAGCTTCTCTATGGTATACTGCGGTCTGACCGCAATGAATCGAGCTGTCTTGGTGAGTCAATCGACTATAACCCATACTGCATCCACTGACCTTGGTGTCAAAGGTAGGCTAGTGACGAAATCCATAGTGATACAATCCCACTTTCATGCAGGTTTCGGTAATGGCTGTAATAAACCTGCGGGTCTCTGCCTTTCTGCTTTAACTTGTTGACAATTCAGACATTAGAACACGAAACGAGCTATATTTGCTTTCATACCCCTCCACCAATATAGTCTTCTTAAATCATGGTATATTTTGGTACTTCCTGGATGTACCGAATATGGAGTGTAATGAGCTTCAGTCATAACTCGATCTCTAATATTGCAGTCTTCACTCTCAGGCATACATACCCATCCACGATACCTGAGTACCTTATCTGAATCCAAGGTAAAGTCAGGATTGCTTGTACCCTTCTCTAAGTCTTCTTGCACTGTCTTGAGATGCGGATCCTGTAGGATTGCTACCTTGACTTCATCTACTAGATCCGGTGAGATCTTTAAAGCTGTGAACAACATGGTGAACTTATGAATTAAGCCTTGGTCGACTGGATCTTCTACAATCTCTATTATATACTCTTCATCGCCTTCAATTGAACTTGAGGCTGCGACACACAGTGCAACATTTGTACTTGGCCCGGCCTCAGGTTTCGATGCCCACTTTCTGCTTAAGGCGTCAGCCACAACATTTGCTTTACCCGAGTGATACTGGATGTCACAATCATAATCTTTAATAACTCCAACCATCTCCTCTGTCTCATATTCAGATCCTTCTAAGTGAAGAGATAAGTTAAGCTTTTGTGATCTGACTTAATCTGAAACTTCTCACCATACAAGTAGTGTCTCCAAGTCTTGATGACATGTATAACCGCTGCTAACTCCAAATCATGCGTAGGATAGTTCTTCTCATGCTCTTTTAACTATCTTGATGCGTAAGCAATCACCTGTTCTCCTTGCATTAATACACACCCAATACCCAACCCTGAAGCATCCGTATATAAGGTAAACGGTACGCTTGGTTCTGGAATTGTCAAAATAGGTGCAGAGACTAGTCTTGACTTCAAAGTTTGAAAACACTTCTCGCACTCATCTGTCCATATGAATTTCTCCCCCTTCTTGGTTAATCTGGTGAGTGGAACAGCGATCCTGGAGTAATCCTCCACGAATCTTCTATAATAACCAGCCAACCCAAGGAAGCTACGAATCTCCGCAACAGATTTTGGTGCTTCCCATCCTACTATAGCAGCTATCTTACTTGGATCAACCTTGATACCATCTTCAGATACTACATGGCCCAAGAAAGCCACTTCCTTCAGCCAAAACTCGCACTTCTTGAACTTAGCGTAAAGCTTCTCCTGTCTCAGCCGTTGTAGGGCTGCCCTCAAATGTGTTGTATGAGCCTCCATGTCCTTTGAGTAGACCAATATGTCATCGATGAATACGATGACCGAAGTGTCCAACATATCATGAAACACTCGATTCATCAGTTCCATGAACGACGCTGGGGCGTTGGTCAACCCGAATGACATAACTAGAAACTCATCATGCCCATACCTCGTCCTGAAAGCAGTCTTCGAAATATCTCCGGCCTTGATATTCAGTTGGTGATACCCCGATCGGAGATCAATCTTTGAGAAAACCTTTGCACCTTCTAACTGATCGAACAGATCGTCGATTCTAGGCAAAGGATACCGATTCTTGATAGTCAACTTGTTCAGTTCACGGTAGTCAATGCATAGCCTTACACTTCCGTCCTTCTTCTTGACAAATAATACAGGTGCTCCCCAAGGTAATATGCTAGGTTGTATGAAACCCTTATCTAACAATTCTTGTAATTGGGTCTTCAACTCCTTTAATTCGGTAGGGGCCATCCTGTACGGTGCATTAGACACCGGTGCCGAACCTTGCATAAGGTCTATCACAAATTCTGTAGCCCTGTCTGATGGTAGACCTGGAAGATCCTCAGGAAATACATCTGGGAACTCTCGTACCACATCTATATCCTCCATCTTTTGTGACTCCGCAGTGATGTCGACTACAGATACTAGGTATCCCACTCCCCCTTTCTCTAAGCATCTCTTATCTTTTAGGGCGGAGAGGATCAGCTTCCGCTTCCTAGGTAACTTGGTCCCAGTGAAGCTATACTCTTTTCCCTTTTTGTCTATAAGCACAAGCTTTCTTTCACCACATAATAGGATAGCAGAATGATGGGCTAGCCAATCCATTCCCAAGATGACATCAAAGTCTGCCATCTCGAGTAGTACCAGATTTGCTTCTAACTCTCGGCCCTCAATACATACTGTACACGGCCCATAATATTCAATCAAAGCCACCTTGACTCCTAGCAGAGAGCGAACTATCAAGCTTGGGTTCAAGTGCTTGATCGGTAACTCCCCATTTGCTTCCCAAAGGAAATAGAAACAAAGGAGTCCATGGCCCCAGAGTCAAAGAGTACTCTGGCAGGTATTCCAGCTATATTTACAATTCCTGAAATTTTATTGCCCCTTAGTCCTACATGTTCTTACATACAATGAAACAGTAAACCAAATAGTAAGGGGTAGAATCATACCAGTGACCACATCAGGTGATGCGGCTGCCTCTTCGGTAGTGACCACAAATACTTTTCCTTGCTGGGGAGGTTGCTTCCTAGGTAGAGTGCAGGTCCTTGCAATATGACCCACTTGCTGACAGTTGAAACATTTAATGTTCGGGTTACGTCCAGCGAACTGTGGCACAGGTGGTGTCGTATTGTTCCTTACAGGAACTGTAGCATTCTGAGCCCTGTACGGGCAGAAAGATCTATTGTTACCGCTACCTGAACTTTCAGTAGCGGGTCTCTTCACTCCCCGGTTCTGAGCGAAGAAGCTATCACTCTGACTAGATTCTATAACTCTCACAACCTGTACAGCCTCATTATAAATTTTCTTGTCCAGCCCCAATATGTGCTCTCTGATGCTTCCACGCAGTCCCATGGTGAACCTACGTGTCTTGGTCTCTTCCTCTTGCATACTTGCTGGTGCGAAGAAAAATAATTCTTCATACCTCTGCTGGTAAGCATCCACAGTCGACTGAGACTGCTGTAGATTAAGGAACTCCTTCTCCATCTGATCTCTGAAACTCTTTGGAAAATATTTATCGAAGAAGGCAACCTTGAACACCCCCAATCCACCTGTGTATGCTTTGTCTCCAGATATGCCTGTGTGGAATTCCACCAAGCATTCGCATCTTCCTTCAGCATATGAGTAGCAAACAAAACCTTCTTTTCCTCTGTACAAGTCATCAGGCGGAAATTCTTCTCCTCTGCAACGCACTGTGCTGGCCACAATGGTTTCCCAGTCTTACCCGTGAATGAAGAAGGCTTCAACTTTAAAAATTTATCCACCGCCCGACTCAGATCGTGCTGTCCCTGTGTATTCATTCCATACCATGGTGGTGGATATGGATAGGCTCCCTGATAGGCAGAAGACGACGGGAACTGGTGCGGTGGTGGTACATTTTGTGCTTGGCCCATCAGCCCTGCACTACCATGCATCGGCAGTGTAGTATTATTCCCTCCAGAGCCAGGCGTATCTTCGGTGGAAATATGACCTAGTGGCCTGAACATCTTCAACATCTCACTCAGGAATGCTTTCTGCTGAGCTTGCATTTGATAGACCAGGTTTGTTACAATTGTCTCAGAATTCCTGTGAGGAGACCCAGACAAATTTGTCGATACCCTTGGAACTTGTTCTTCCTCAACTACTGGGCTTGGCTCTCTAACATAGCCTGTTCTACATGTTCTTCTTCCTCGCGGCGCACCCTAGCCTGGTGACGCTTTCGGCCCCTACGACCATTTTCGCCTACCATCTTAGGCTATTCTTCATGGATATGAGAAGAAGACATAACACATGAGAACAATAATAGTAGTGTTAGTCTTGAACAATATAAGGCGAAACAGTCGAAAAGTAGAAATTTAACTCGCAAAATTTTTAAAATTTTTCAGAATTTTTCTGGCCTTTCTATAGCTGACCGGTCGCAACATACCGGTCACCACTCTGTAGAAAGTTGTGCGACCGGTATAGTCGACCGGTCAGAATGTAAATTCTGACCGAGACATAGCGGTCGCAGCCCCTGAGGGGTACCGGTCGACAGGTATGTCGACCGGTATGCCCAGAAAGGCTTAAAATCGTGAAAAAGTGAGATTTTTCTCATTTTTTTTTCTTTCTTCTTTCTCTCCGGTGGCGATTTCTCTCTGGCTCCCGAGTGGCAACAGTCCGACCGGTGACCTTAGAAGCCGTTTTCTTCCGTTCCAGACTTAGAACATCATCTCCAGGTAGGTCTCTTCCCTCTATATCAAGTTTTTACAAATTTTCCCTATCGTCTTTAGTTAAAATTGTAGGTTTTTCTTTGATTGAGAGATTCTAACTGTAGGAACTCTTTTCCTTCGGCTTAGAAAGGGTTTAGGGACCCCTAAAAGCAAAAGCCCTCAACCAATTTGAGCTTCAATCGAACGGTTTCCATAAAAATCAAATTTTTACAATTTTTAACCTAGGTTTTCAAAATTTTCAAAATTTCTTGATTTTTCTTAAATTCCTGAAACTTCTTGTTGTAATTGCCTGTGTTTGATTTGTTTGAAGAGTGCGGGGGTTACATAAGTCCTCCTCCCCAAGTTTTTGGGTGAGTTCAAGGCTTTTTCCCAAATTACTGTCGTTATGCTGTCGAAATTTTGACAATTTCTAACATTTCTTCTTGTTTTCTTTTTGTTTTACAGATTAAATGGCTCCACGACGCGGTTTTGGCAAGCATTCCTATGGTTTGGGCATGCGCACTCCTCATCCACCAGTTCCACAGCTCGATGAGCAGTGGTTCTGTTCTGAGGCGGCACATGCCCGTTTCCCTTGGTTCGACAACAAGAACATTGAATCTGGACGGCGGGTTAACTTGGAACAGTTGCACAAGTTTGATCTGCAAGCAGCATTCGAGAGGCTTGGGTGGGTGCCTGTCATTACTTACACTGAGACCACTTGTGAGGACAATGGAAAACCGACGTGATCCTCCTCTGGAAGGACATGTGTATCCCGTATCGATGAAGATCGATTTATTCTGTTGGAGTCGCCACCTAGATTAAGGTCTAGGACCTCTAAAAATGTAGTCTCACCCTAAGGTAAGACTTCTATTGACTCATGACCCAATGTATCAGTTCTTTGGTCTGCAAGAGATCGGGTAAGTATTCAGGGTACGGTTATGGGAAGGTGTTAGGCACCCAAACCGCCCGATCAATATCGGCCTCCTAAATTTTCCTTAAATTCTAATTTTGACTGTGCTTGGTCAACTGGATGACTAGGGTTCAATGGGGGATGTCCTAAACCAAGTTGCTAAGTTATTCTAACCTAGGGTTCAGCCAATCATGTTTTAAAGTAAATAAACAAGCAAATGTAATGTACAATATTATACAGTGAACCGAACCAAAGATGGTTCGGTCTTGGACTGAATCTGAGACGTGTAAGACATCTCAAACTGCCTACGTATTCTAATCCTGGAAATCAAGTCCAAAACGTAGTTCGAAATGGTTTGTATGATTAATGATTATGGAAGTGATTTATGCATTTGCTTCAATTAGATTCTTTGTTGTTCAAGTTGAAGTTTATGCTGGATGTATGGTTGATGGGTGGCTTTGTACCGTATTTGGGATTCCCAAATTGCCTACGTATTCTAGGGTTTGCCCTAGAAATCAGGTACGACGTAGTTCGAAATTTGTGAGAGTCGGATTTGGAATGTGTACCAAATTCCTTCCATTTTTGTCAATAGGATCTAGGGATGAGACCTAAATTCCTACCATTTTTATTTGGGATGTGTACCAAATTCTTTCTATTTTTGTTAATAGGATCTAGGGATGAGACCTAAAATCCTACCATTTTTATTTGGGATGTGTACCAAATTCTTTTTATTTTTGTTAATAGGATCTAGGGATGAGACCTAAATTCCTACCATTTTTATTTGGGATGTGTACCAAATTCTTTCTATTTTTGTCAATAGGATCTAGGGATGAGACCTAAATTCCTACCATTTTTAATTGTTTCCATTCTTAGGTTTTTTAGGGTTTCCTATCCCTTTTCATTGTGATTTTCATTTTTTAGGGTTTCATACCCTAATTATTCTCTTTATTCTAGGGTTTATTTTGCCCTAATTATTCTTTCCATTTTTAGGGTTTCACTTTCCCTAATTATTGTTTTCTTTCCATCTTAGGGTTTTCTACCCTAATTGTTCAATTCTTTCTATTTCAGGGTGTATCTTGCCCTAATTGCTATTTTTTTTATTTTTTCTCTTTCCAAGACAAATATGGAAAATGAAAATATTCCAACTATATCAGTGGTAGTATTCCAAATGTAGCAGTGTGCATCCAAACATGACAGTAATCATCCAATATAGCATGTGAGCAAGTGTAGCAGACAAATATGGCAATAAGCATGTGTAGCATTCCAATCATGGCAGTGTGACAATTCCAATTATGGCAGTGTGACCATTCCAATTATAGTAGTGCATGCATACGAGCATCCGAACATAGCATGTGAACAAATATAGCATCAAATATGGCATGTGTGAAACAACCAAAGCATATGAGAATCAATCAAAACATGATGGAACACGCAGCAAGATGACAGCTTTGTCAGGCTGGACCAAAATGGGCACATAGGGCACTGTACTTACTCAAAAAATTCTTAAAAGATATCCCTGGAAAGAAGACTCAGAGGCCAACATTTTGTCTCAAGGAAGCTATTCCTAAAAGAGAACATAGGCAGGTCGAAAACATTCCCCAAGTACAGGCAAATACACTGGTCAGGTCTGTTCCAGATTTTTGACCAGTTGCACCATAAATTCCAAATAAAATTCTATTCTTAATGAAAATTAAATACAGACATATGTCTATGTAGATAACTATCTGATCTAAAATTTCATTAAGAAAAACAAGTTAAAACAGTATATTTTCTTTGTGAAAAATGACTCTTTTCAATCATGCAAATCAGCACATCATGACAGATCTGAAATCAAAGCTCTATGCACTTAAAAATTGATATCAATTCAAAAAAAAATGGAAAAAAATATGAAACTAGTGCCATTTTTTAGAAGACTTTCATGTCTAAAAAGTTCATGTTAAGTGGATTTTCTGATTATGGCCATAAGGCCTTTGTCTAGAGACTTTCCGATGGAGGATTGCATTACATCCGAGAAAAATTGCAATGTCAAAGACAAATTTTTTGATATATTTCCCCAATTCCAAATGGAACGAAATTTTTAGGGTAGTCTTCTATCATATCAGAGAGACTCCCATAAAAGTTTGGGCTTCAAAATCTTAGAAAAAATACATATGATGTACGTCCTAAGTTTGAACCCTAAATCTGGAATTTTCAGATCAGAAAATCACTTTATGAAATTTACAAAAAACATCAAACATCATTGTATATCAATCAAAAATTCATCATTGAATAGCTTAGACAAATTATCATTCATGAAAAATGTTAGACATAGGCATCCTAACATTAACAAGCATGTAATAGAGCATTCATGATTGAGATTTCATGAAAATTAGCCTTTTTCAAGCAAAATTGGCATTCGGGCATTATAACGACCTCTAAATTTGTTTAGAGTACTAACCTTGGGCTCAAATCGAGCGAAACCATTGATGAAGGGTGATTGGGGGTTGTATCAATCCCCTTTGAATGTGAATCCTCCTTCTCCTCTCTTCTGCTTCTTTCTCTTTTCTCTTTCTCTCTTTTCTTCTTCTCTTTTCTTTCTTTTCTCTTTTCTCTCTCTTTCTTTCTTCCTCTCTCACGTTTTCTCTCTCTCACTCACGTTTCTCTCTCTCACCCACGTTTCCCTCTCTCTCTGCTATGGAAAAGGATCCCTCCTCTCTCCTATTTATAATTTTTCACTCATTTTCTAGAAGATCCTTCTTTCCTTTTCTTCTTTTTTCTAGAAAAATCTTTTTTTCTCTCCATTTTTTCTTCTTTCCTTTCTTTTCTTCCTCTCTCACGTTTTTTCTTCTTCCTTTCTTTCCTTTTTCTCATTCTTCTTCTAGAAAACCCCTTCTCTTTCACGTCTCCCTCTCTCCTCTTTCCTTTTTCTTCTCCAAGATCTTTTAGATTTCATCTCAACCCTAAAGCCTCCTTTTCTTTCACGTCTTTTTTTCTCCCTCTTTCCTTTTTCTTCTCCAAGATCTTTTAGATTTCATCTCAACCCTAAAGCCTCCTTCTCTTTCACGTCTCCTCTCTCTCCTCTTTCCTTTTTCTTCTCCAAGATCTTTTAGATTTCATCTCAACCCTAAAGCCTCCCTTCTCTTTTACGTCTCCTCTCTCTCTCCTCTTTCCTTTTTCTTCTCCAAGATCTTTTAGATTATCTCAAAACCCTAAATCCCCTTCTCTTTCACGTTTTCTCTCTCCCCTCTTTCATTTTTCTTTTCAAAATCTTTTGGATTATCATTTACATATAATAATATATATTATATACATATATACACATATATTTTATAACATACATACATATATATATATATATATATATATATATATATATATATATATATATATAATATATATAATATATATAAATACTATGCACATGAATGAACTGGTTCGAAACGGGTTGAGACTGACTTAGGTTGACTGAGTTAAACTGATATGGGTTGAGCTAGGTTGGACCAAAATTGGCTTGAACTGAGTTGACTGGATTGATTGGAACTAACTGGGTTTTCTCTCCTTGTCATTTCATGGGTCATTTCCGCTGTCATCCCTCATGGAATTTTCCGATGGCCTCTATTGCAAATTTTTTGCTTTCATTTTGTAGAACATTGAAAATGAGGAATATAGGAACTGGAATCACCTGAATCCGATGTAGAACGGAAAAGATATGCAGCTTTGAAGTTCTGACGATAATTTTGCATGCAAGCTTGCATGGGACCCACTGGTGACTTCTACTTGGGATTTTTTTACGTCCATTTTGTAGAACATCATGAATGAAGAATAATGGTCTTGGGATCATCTGAATCCGATGTCGGATGATTAAGATATGATGATTTGAAATTCAAACGATCCGACTTAGGATAATTTGCACGAAGGCCCCTGGGATTATTTATAATAACTTCATAAACCTCCCTTATATGTATCATCCGACTAAAATGGTCATATCTTCTTCATTTGATATCAGAATTGAGCAATTCTGGTCTCATTTCGAAGATAATTCTATGATCTATGCATCCATGCAAAATTATAACCCATGACCTTGCTATGGACCCATTGAAAACTTCCTCAAATTCACAGACCCATTGAAAACTTCCTCAAATTCACAGTCAAAAATCCAAACTTTCGATCATCTTTCTCCTTTTGTTGTCCACACGTCCGCAGGGCTTTGTTTAGCTGGGATGGCAAAAATGGGGTGCTTACAGATGCCCCTCTTCGGCCGAGATTGTGGGCAATTGAGACTGAAGATAAAAGTGGCCCATTTTTGCATTATTCTGCACTTGATCTGGATTATAACATTGTTCCCTTGAATTGATGCTGTAAACTACTCTCCCCTTTTTTTTTTTTTTTTTGTTCAACGCAAAACAAACAACTGTAGATGTCAAGCTCCTTGAGTAGCGACCTTATCAGTCCGTGACTTTGGCTCAAGACCGCTCATGGTGTAATCAAGCTCCTTGAGTCCTAAAGCGACCCCATTGGGTCTCGTGACTTGTGCTTTGTGCTCTGAATTTGTAACCTCTAAATGTATAGCCTTTGGCTGTGTAGCCTTTGGATGTGTAGCCTTTGGACCGAATTTGGGGTGTCCCAAATTGCCTACGTATCCTTTGGGATTTCCGTCCCTCTAGAATCAGGTTCCGCGTAGTTCGGGCTGGTTTTTTTTTTCTCTTTCCATGATCTTTCTTTCTTTCTTTTCTTTTGCTTGTATCTTGTTCTCTTTTCCATTCTTATTCTTCTTTCATTCAGTCTTCTTTCTTCTCTGTACTTTCACATTTCTTTCCTTTTCTCTTTTTTTTTTTTTTTTTTTCTTTTTCTTTTTCTTGTTCTTTTCCTTTCTTTATCTTTCTTCATTCCCAAAATGGGTTGAACTTTCAATAAATATTGAGGTAGCCACAATGGGGCTCAGCATCTGCACTTTGTCCACTAACATTGCTTGGAATCCAAGAGGAACTAGAGATCATGATTTGATCGACTTTCCTTGACTTGACTTAATCTAGACCGAGAGAAACATGTTTCTTTTCTTTAAAAGGTAATTTTGATATGTTCTGCATTCTTGCCAAATTTATATGGGTTTCACTTTGATCAAAGGGAAATCAGGTCATTTTAATGAGGGGCAATTGATGACAATGACTCAATTTTATTTCCAAATTTGTATGAGTCATCTTTCTCTTACATTCAAATGAACTCAGCTAGAGTTTCAAACAGAGGGCTCAACTAAACTCATGATGTTTGGATAAATGGGTGATTTTGCCCATGTCTAAGTTCAAGTCTTCACATATTGATAAGCAGGTGACTTTTGAGTCATCAATAGAAATAACCTTAAGGAGATGCAACCCTACACTAATCTTTAGAAAAAAACGTCAAAGAATGCTTTCTCCTCTCGGTATCATTCAGATAAAAAAAAATTTTCAACAAGCTATGCTCAGATGCTAAATCAGTTGTAACCATGTTTGGGCCCAAATCCTTTAAGTTTGTATACAAGTATGACGATGAAGGTCCAGATGGACAAATAAGAAACTGTCCAATGGGTCTGCCATTGGGAGAGTGTTTGGTTGTTTATGTAGAATGGCTTAATCTCCACTAGGCGATTCCATTTTATTGGCTAGCAACAAAGGACTATGGAATTCTTGGATGCCATCGAAATGATGAACGACAGATAGATATTCCAGTCAGATTTATTGAACAATATTTATGCATAACAAGACGATATGTTCACAAGAAACAATACCATAAAATTTTGTGACATTTGAAGTAAGGGCATGTAATGTAGACTCACGTGGAAGACCGTCGGATTGATGGATGGGAGAGAGAGTCTTTAGGCCGAAAAGAAAATCCTCCGATGACAACAAAGTGATGAGACCACCCCCGTATGGGTGGGATGTAGTGACCAAAATCAAAAATCCAGCTCAACACACAACGTGAATCACGACAAATGATCAGCTCTCCAATCAGGTTCTAAGAAATGGTGTTTATATATCATTGTACAAGAACCAATGGACTTGTTGCTCTATAACTGAACTCGTCCATCGGTAGGGCTCCAAAGGAGTTGCCCCATGTATATGCCTTGTAATCGAACTCACTCATCATTAGTGTTTCAAAGTAGTTGCTCCATGTCTATGCACCATAGTTGAACTTGTCCACCATTGTTGTTCCAATGTAGTATGCTAACCAACCTCATTATTTTGTATAGCTCTTTCTTTTTTTTCTTTTCAACTAAATGAACCATTTGTATAAGTCTGTAAATGTTCTCTACTTTCAAGGGATATCCCAAAAAAATTCTTTCTATAAATCGACCAAATGGGAGGACATTTTGATGTTCCAACTTATATCTTTGAAAATGCTTTCATGACTTTAACTTAATCATTTTTAACTTTCACGTGTGTGTTGAGCTTTCATTTCTCTAAAGGCCGATGGAGTAGAAGTTCAGGTTGTGGCCCTTCACCCCAATCGTCATCGAGTCGAATTAGCAATGGACATGGAAGAGGAAGAAATATCAAACTGGGAAGGAATGGATTGGAAGTAGTAAAGCACTGTTATTGATGTCTCAAATGAGATGATTATTGTTCATTTTTTTAGAGCATTTTGGACTGGACTTGTCTACAAACATATTGGACTTAAGTCCAAACATAGATGACCCATCGGATACCAATGGTAGCCAGTTTAGACAAGTAATTCACCGAGTTACCCCAATTGGATACGACATCATTGACGCCAACTTATGATTGGTTGTAGGACCGAATTTCCGTTCAGACTTTCGCTAGTAAGGCTCATTATGCCTATCTATCAACATGTGTTTGGCCCTTTCCATCTTGAGATAAACCCCTCTTGGGTCTATTACCATTTTGATTTATGCCCCAATTCGGGTTTGACATTTACCTGGCCAATGCCTCAATTTGGGGTAAATGTATTCCAATCTTATGCCCCAGTTTGGATGTCATGAAACTCTGACCTATACCCTTGTTGGTCCATCACCCTTTTGGTTTGCCCCACTTTGAATCCATTAACATTTTAATATGCCCCAGTTTAGGGTGCACTGATATTTTTGTTGTGCCCCAATTTAGGGTATACTAACATTTTGGTTGTGCCCCAGTTTAGGGTGCACATGAAGTTCATTTTCAGGCTACCTTAATTTTGGGATACAATTGACCACATGGTCTTCCTTTTCATCCTGTATTTTTGGGAGGTGGGGTAGGCCATTCTTGAAGGTTTGAGGGCTACTCCTTTGAGTTTGGGTCACCTTGGGTGATGAAAATAATTTGGGAGTCAGAAACCAACTCCTTCAGTCAAAGTGGCTCAATCGGGTGGACGAAATGCTTTCCAATCTTAGTTTTTTCCATTTAAATTCGGCAGGTATGCTAACATCGGAAAGAAACATGTAATCTCTCAGAATCTATGATTCAGCTTTCTAATCTCTTGGATTCCTTAACTCCGTTCTTGGAATTTCAACTCCATTCTGAAATATTTGGGCTCTCAATATGATGTCTTCCAACCATTCCAACATTTTGAGGTACAAAAGTCATCCTTATGAATATGAACCGAGACATGAATCGGTGATGATGAGACCTTCTTATGAGAGGATGTAATAAGAGTGGATGTTTTGTCTACACACTCAGGTGTTCTCTTAAGTCTAGACAATTATATCCTCCCTAGTTCAACCTTTCTTTCTTTTTTTTCTTTTTCTTTTTTTGTTTTGTTTTTTTTTTGTTTTTTTTGTTTTTTTTTTGTTTTTATTTTATTTTATTTTTATATAAACAATGAACGAAGGTTAAGACTCAGAAGTGACTGGACACAAGAAGGATGCACATACACATACAAGCTGACTCGACCAAACAAAGTTAGTTCCTTCATGAAAACCGACCATTAGACATCATCTGTAACAATTTATTTGTATTTGAATAACCCCATGATTGGTCTTGGGGCCTCAAGATTTTGAATGGATCATTGTAGCACCAAGGTTCGACCATGTGGTTCATCAAATTTCAAGAAATTCAAACGGATATGCTTATTTGTAGTTTTCATGAAGGATGACAAAAGCGGTTCATGATTGAAAAAACCGGTAAATTTCTACTTGATCACAGTATCTATACCATGACGAAGATTTTCTGATCGTTTTTTGAGATTGACGTATCAATATTGAACGGTCAACACAATGAGCTTTGTACGATGGAGGGCGTGTACAGACTACCCACACTAATGTGTATGCGGGTCTACGTAACCCTCACGCTCCCAACAAGTGAGAGACAAGAATACTCAAGTGTGGATCCATACATGTTGACAAGTCAAGGATAAAAACGGGCAGAACTTTGACGTCTCGGATGTAAATATTATGATCGAGTAGATTTTACCTTGTTGGTTCAAAGATGGACCAAAAATAACATACATATGGCTCAAACTGGGTTAGGACAGAAAAGGCCACCTTGACGAGGACGGGGTAACCTATCACCGAATGCTCGATGAATAATGGGCCCCCATTCCCTTTATATACTATGTTGCAAGGATCCAAGCGACGTGGAGTAGCATAACGCATTCCCAAGCGGACCCAAGAAACGCTCGTTAGAGGCTGCTCGCCGATCGTGGTCTCACAAAGTACAGGCCAAGGCTGTGTGTTTCGCCTAGTGGGCTGCCCCACATGAATGGGACCCGGTTCGACTACTCGCACGAAAGTGTGACTGAACCCATTCCCCCCAAAGCAATATGAACAAACAATAAATATATTACCCTAGATCTAGCATCAAATGTCAAGCAAATCAATATAAGGAAAGTATCCTAGGAGTTTGAATATTAATCCCCAGCGGAGTCGCCACTGTGAGGACAATGGAAAATCGACGTGATCCTCCTCGGGATGGAAATGTGTATCCTGTATCGATGAAGATCGATTTGTTCTGTTGGAGTCGCCACCTAGATTAAGGTCTAGGACCTCTAAAAATATAGCCTCACCCTAAGGTAAGACTTCTATTGACTCATGACCCAATGTATCGGTTCTTTGGTCTGCAAGAGATCGGGTAAGTATTCAGGGTACGGTTATGGGAAGGTGTTAGGCACCCAAACCGCCCGATCAATATCGGCCTCCTAAACTTTCCTTAAATTCTAATTTTTGACTGTGCTTGGTCAACTGGATGACTAGGGTTGAATGGGAGATGTCCTAAACCAAGTTGCTAAGTTGTTCTAACCTAGGGTTCAGCCAATCATGTTTTAAAGTAAATAAACAAGTAAATGTAATGTACAATATTATACAGTGAACCGAACCAAAGATGGTTCGGTCTTGGACTGAATATGAGATGTGTAAGACATCTCAAACTGCCTACGTATTCCAATCCTGGAAATCAAGTCCAAAAACGTAGTTCGAAAATGGGTTGTGTGATTAAAGATTATGGAAGTAATTTATGGATGTGCTTCAATTAGATTCTTTGTTGTTCAAGTTGAAGTTTTTGCAGGATGTATGGTTGATGGGTGGCTTTGTACCGTATTTGGGATTCCCAAATTGCCTACGTATTCTAGGGTTTGCCCTAGAAATCAGGTACGACGTAGTTCGAAATTTGTGAGAGTCGGATTTGGAATGTGTACCAAATCCTTCCAATTTTGTCAATAGGATCTAGGAATGAGACCTAAATTCCTACCATTTTTATTTGGGATGTGTACCAAATTCTTTCTATTTTTGTCAATAGGATCTAGGGATGAGACCTAAATTCCTACCATTTTTAATTGTTTCCATTTTTAGGTTTCTAGGGTTTCCTATCCCTTTTCATTGTGATTTTCATTTTTTAGGGTTTCATACCCTAATTATTCTCTTTATTCTAGGGTTTATTTTGCCCTAATTATTCTTTCCATTTTTAGGGTTTCACTTTCCCTAATTATTGTTTTCTTTCCATCTTAGGGTTTCCTACCCTAATTGTTCAATTCTTTCTATTTCAGGGTGTATCTTGCCCTAATTGCTATTTTTTTTATTTTTTCTCTTTCCAAGACAAATATGGCAAATGAAAATATTCCAACTATATCAGTGGTAGTATTCCAAATATAGCAGTGTGCATCCAAACATGACAGTAATCATCCAATATAGCATGTGAGCAAGTGTAGCAGACAAATATGGCAATAAGCATGTGTAGCATTCCAATCATGGCAGTGTGACAATTCCAATTATGGCAGTGTGACCATTCCAATTATAGTAGTGCATGCATACGAGCATCCGAACATAGCATGTGAACAAATATAGCATCAAATATGGCATGTGTGAAACAACCAAAGCATATGAGAATCAATCAAAACATGATGGAACACGCAGCAAGATGATAGCTTTGTCAGGCTGGACCAAAATGGGCACATAGGGCAGTGTAATTACTCAAAAAATTCTTAAAAGATATCCCTGGAAAGAAGACTCAGAGGCCAACATTTTGTCTCAAGGAAGCTATTCCTAAAAGAGACCATAGGCAGGTCGAAAACATTCCCCAAGTACAGGGAAATACACTGGTCAGGTCTGTTCCAGATTTTTGACCAGTTGCACCATAAATTCCAAATAAAATTCTATTCTTAATGAAAATTAAATACAGACATATGTCTATGTAGATACCTATCTGATCTAAAATTTCATTAAGAAAAACAAGTTAAAACAGTATATTTTCTTTGTGAAAAATGACTATTTTCAATCACGCAAATCAGCACATCATGACAGATCTGAAATCAAAGCTCTATGCACTTAAAAATTGATATCAATTCAACAAAAAATGGAAAAAATATGAAACCAGTGCCATTATTTAGAAGACTTTCTTGTCTAAAAAGTTCTTGTTAAGTGGATTTTCTGATTATGGCCATAAGGCCTTTGTCTAGAGACTTTCCGATGGAGGATTGCATTACATCCGAGAAAAATAGCAATGTCAAAGACAAATGTTTTGATATATTTCTCCAATTCCAAATGGAACGAAATTTTTAGGGTAGTCTTCTATCATATCAGAGAGACTCCCATAAAATTTTGGGCTTCAAAATCTTAGAAAAAATACATATGATGTACGTCCTAAGTTTGAACCCTAAATCTGGAATTTTCAGATCATAAAATCACTTTATGAAATTTACAAAAACATCAAACATCATTGTATATCAATCAAAAATTCATCATTGGAATAGCTTAGACAAATTATCATTCATGAAAAATGTTAGACATAGGCATCCTAACATTAACAAGCATGTAATAGAGCAATCATGATTGAGATTTCATGAAAATTAGCCTTTTTCAAGCAAAATTGGCATTCGGGCATTATAACGACCTCTAAATTTGTTTAGAGTACTAACCTTGGGCTCAAATCGAGCGAAACCGTTGATGAAGGGTGATTGGGGGTTGTATCAATCCCCTTTGAATGTGAATCCTCCTTCTCCTCTCTTCTGCTTCTTTCTCTCTTCTCTTTCTCTCTTTCTTCTTCTCTTTTCTCTCTTTTCTCTTTTCTCTCTCTTTCTTTCTTCCTCTCTCACATTTTCTCTCTCTCACTCACGTTTCTCTCTCTCACCCACGTTCCCCTCTCTCCTATTTATAATTTTTCACTCATTTTCTAGAAGATCCTTCTTTCCTTTTCTTCTTTTTTCTAGAAAATCTTTTTTTCTCTCCATTTTTTCTTCTTTCCTTTCTTTTCTTCCTCTCTCACGTTTTTTCTTCTTCCTTTCTTTCCTTTTTCTCATTCTTCTTCTAGAAAACCCCTTCTCTCTTTCCTTTCTCTCTTCTTTCCTTTTCTTCTTCCTTTTCTTCCTTTTTCTTTCCCGATCTTTTAGATTTCATCTCAACCCTGAAGAACCTCCTTTTCTTTTAGTCTCTCTTTCTCCCTCTTTCCTTTTTCTTCTCCAAGATCTTTTTGATTTCATCTCAAAACCCTAAAGCCTCCTTCTCTTTCACGTCTCCTCTCTCTCCTCTTTCCTTTTTCTTCTCCAAGATCTTTTAGATTTCATCTCAACCCTAAAGCCTCCCTTCTCTTTCACGTTTCCTCTCTCTCCCTCTTTCCTTTTTCTTCTCCAAGATCTTTTAGATTATCTCAAAACCCTAAATCCCCTTCTCTTTCACGTTTTCTCTCTCCCCCTCTTTCATTTTTCTTCTCAAAATCTTTTAGATTATCATTTACATATAATAATATATATTATATACATATATACACATATATTTTATAACATACATACATATATATATATATATATATATATATATATATATATGTATATATATATGTATATATAGTATATAATATATATAATATATATAAATACTATGCACATGAATGAACTGGTTCAAAACGGGTTGAGACCGACTTAGGTTGGCCGAGTTAAACCGATATGGGTTGAGCTAGGTTGGACCAAAATTGGCTTGAACCGAGTTGACCGGATTGATTGGAATTAACTGGGTTTTCTCTCCTTGTCATTTCATGGGTCATTTCCCCTGTCATCCCGCATGGAATTTTCCGATGGCCTCTATTCCAAATTTTTTATGTTCATTTTGTAGAACATTGAAAATGAGGAATATAGGAACTGGAATCACCCGAATCCGATGTAGAAAGGAAAAGATATGCGGCTTTGAAGTTCGACGATAATTTTGCATGGAAGCTTGCATGGGACCCACTGGTGACTTCTACTTGGGATTTTTTAAGTCCATTTTGTAGAACATCATGAATGAAGAATAATGGTCTTGGGATCATCTGAATCCGATGTCGGATGATTAAGATATGATGATTTGAAATTCAAACGATCCGACTTAGGATAATTTGCACGAAGGCCCCTGGGATTATTTATAATAACTTCATAAACCTCCCTTATATGTATCATCCGACTAAAATGGTCATATCTTCTTCATTTGATATCAGAATTGAGCAATTCTGGTCTCATTTCGAAGATAATTCTATGACCTATGCATCCATGCAAAATTATAACCCATGACCTTCCTTGTGGACCCATTGAAAACTTCTTCAAATTCACGGACCCATTGAAAACTTCCTCAAATTCGCAATCAAAAATCCAAACTTTCGGTCATCTTTCTCCTTTTGTTGTCCACACGCCCGCAGGGCTTTGTTTAGCTGGGATGGCAAAAATGGGGTGCTTACACCACTCACCCCAACCTGGTTAAGTATTTCTACGCCAACCTAGGCTCATGGGGACCCAACCCCCCCCCCGGGCGGGGACTCGCCCCCCCCCCCCCCCCCCAGGGATCCCCAACCCCCCCCCGTACCCAACAATTGGCTGACATTAGGTGCACAAGGGAGCGGGTTTCTCTCCCTTACCTCATCATTCAGACTATGCATCATGCAACTCTGGCCGATCAGGCCAGTAACCTCCCCTATGGCCGTCTCATCACCACTCTTCTGCGGCGCCTACGAGTGAGCATGAGGGGAGAGGTGGCTGTTGAGGATACCATGACCTCCGACATCGACTGGGATGCCATCCTTAGGATGCAGATGGATAATCTGCCTGTTAATGGTGATGAGATGGAGGCTCACCCTCGCCCACTCGGGAGGGTAGCAGCGGCCACGAGCGGCGCGCAGCCAATCACATGCGGCACATGCAGCAGAGGCCGAGAGTGATGATGGGGATGACGATGATAGGGCGGAGGATGTACCAGTGCTAGCTCCTCAGCCTATACCTACAGCACCACCGCCTACATCTAGAGCTGGACCGTCTCATCCACCCTCTAGACCCGGTGTTGAGCATGTTCACGGAGATTAGGGACACCCGAGAGGGTCATCCTGGAGTGTCAGCGAGAGATCGGTCAGGAGTTGGGGCGTCTTGCTCATAGCCTACGGGTCACGCAGGACCAGGTGCACTGGCTTAGGGTCGCTTACGAGCGAGATTATGACATAGTGGACCCTATTCCTCCTAGGCCCCCTACCCCATGATTGTCCTTTTATTTTCTCTCTTTTCTTTCTTGATATGTTTATATATCAGGGTAACTGTCCGGCTTGTGGACTGTACCCTGTAGCACTATTACATTTGATATTCTATTTCACGTTTAATTAAAGTTTTCATGGTTTTTCTAACTAGTGCATGTGTAACATGTTAAATTCCATATTTAATATTGTACATTATGGTCTTTCTTAGTCCATCTCAGGTATCAAACAATGCTTAGGGTGTGTTTATATTAAGATTTTTAAATTTTCTTAACACAGTTCATCGACTTAGTTAAGTACAATATGGTCTGTTGGACAGAGCCTAAAGGCTCTGATACCAAGTTGTCACACCCCAATTTTGAACCAACTAGAATGGTGTGAGTGAACCGTCACTGAACCAACGGTTCTCACCAGGATCTCGTATAGGCCGTGTCCACTCATACAAACCATTGCACATAACTACAATAAGAATATAATAAATACAGCGGAAGTCTTTAAATTAAATGAACTGAGAATCTATTGATAAATGTAAATAAAATATCTAATTATTCAAATTCAAACATAAAATATAATATCATTACATCTCTTTAATCCAACCAAAAATAATGAAAATAAATCAAATCCATTCAAAGGTACACGCAGAAAGGGCACTCGCATGAAGCGTCATGCTCGTCCTCTTCTGCCTGTACGTCCAAAGCAGCAACATCACCATACGTCTGAGCGTTCATATAGTCATCCACTGTGTAACCTGCATCAACATCTAAAAACATGTATATATACAAAGGGTTAGCTCACAACTTAGCTCAGTAAGACAATCAAACAGTTTCACAATATTATGCATGAGTAACAATCATTTTATGTTGTGGTCTGGTTTAAGTTTGCAATGTGCAATAGAAAGGTTTGGTGGCCCCTGCACCTCTATACACGAGTGTGTGGCACCTCATGGATCACACCACCATCGTCCCACATGCACCCATCATGGAATAGAGATAGAGCTAAGATATCCTCGTACCTCCCCTGATGCTCTACCCATACCAGTACTTAAGCCCCTACTGGCCAGGGCTTGCAAAATGGGCTCGTAACTAATCAATCCTATATGTCATCAATGTATGCTCTATCCCAACACAGCCTTTACGGCTGGTGCTAACGGCATAGAGATAGAGCTAACACATCCCTCACCTCCCCCGATACCCTATCCGCAACTAACCCACTAGGATAGAACAATACGCAGGCAGACCCTATCCCAACATAACTCCCTACGGCCTAGAGATAGAGCTAAAACATTGTGGACAAGCCAACATCGACCTCGGAGACCACAGTGCCACATCACCCTGGCTAGGCTAGCATCAATATCGGAGACCACCGTACCATGACCTTCCCCTGATGCCCTACCCGTACCAAGCATGTTAAGATAGAATACTACAAAAAAAAGTGTCAGCGTGAGGAATGATCCCAGGCCCATGCCCCACTCCACACACTAACGAAAACAATCACATGCCTAACAATCACATCCTATCAATGCATAAACAATAATAATAACTGAAAGTAAAGGATGGCATGTGAATATACACAAACATCACATCATATATGTTCAGGTTATTAACAACGATTTACTGTCCATTAATTATTAGGGTTTAGGTCAGATTCCCTTACCTAACGCTCGTTTAATAGCTTGCTCCACATCGCAAGATCCAAACGTGCTATCACAAAGTCCTACAATATTATTAGGGTTTCATTAGAATAGCTTCTTAGGGTTTCACGTTGGTTGGAAAACCAACGAGGTTACAAAAAACACCCCAGACCGTTGGTAGGTACCGATCGCAGCTCGCGGGGAAACTGGCGCGGGTATGGTCAGCGTCCCCCGCCAGCCCGAAGGTACCGGTGGCAACATACCGGTGACACAGGTGCAACCGGTATGGTCGACCGGTATGTCTTCGGAAGACCATACTTTGGGTTTTTCGACTGCCGTCGATCATTCTCCATGGATTCCCAAGGTTTCTCCTATCCATTATAAATCTGAGCTTTGAGTTAGAGTTATCTCCAACTCATTCAAGTCTAGTTTCGATGATAATCATCCTAGAACTCGAATCTAGGGTTTGACGGCGACTTAGGGTTTAATGGCCAAAGGGTTTTAGGTCAATACCGCTTTGCTTGTGAGGACAATGGAAAATCGACGTGATCCTCCTCCGGGATGGAAATGTGTATCCCGTATCGATGAAGATCGATTTGTTCCGTTGGAGTCGCCACCTAGATTAAGGTCTAGGACCTCTAAAAATGTAGCCTCACCCTAAGGTAAGACTTCTATTGACTCGTGACCCAATGTATCGGTTCTTTGGTGCGCAAGAGATCGGGTAAGTATTCGGGGTACGGTTATGGGAAGGTGTTAGGCACCCAAACCGCCCGATCAATATCGGCCTCCTAAACTTTCCTTAAATTCTAATTTTGGCCGTGCTTGGTCAACTGGATGACTAGGGTTCAATGGGGGATGTCCTAAACCAAGTTGCTAAGTTATTCTAACCTAGGGTTCAGCCAATCATGTTTTAAAGTAAATAAACAAGCAAATGTAATGTACAATATTATACGATGAACCGGACCAAAGATGGTTCGGTCTTGGACTGAATCCGAGACGTGTAAGACATCTCAAGCGCCTCGTATTCCAATCCTGGAAATCAAGTCCAAAAACGTAGTTCGAAAATGGGTTGTGTGATTAAAGATTATGGAAGTGATTTATGCATTTGCTTCAATTAGATTCTTTGTTGTTCAAGTTGAAGTTTATCTTTGGATGTATGGTTGATGGGTGGCTTTGTACCGTATTTGGGATTCCCAAATTGCCCTACGTATTCTAGGGTTTGCCCTAGAAATCGGGTCTGACGTAGTTCGAAATTTGTGAGAGTCGGATTTGGAATGTGTACCAAATCCTTCCAATTTTGAAACTCCTACCATTTAGGGGCCCTTTTTTTGTCAATAGGATCTAGGGATGAGACCTAAATTCCTACCATTTTTATTTGGGATGTGTACCAAATTCTTTCTATTTTTGTTAATAGGATCTAGGGATGAGACCTAAATTCCTACCATTTTTATTTGGGATGTGTACCAAATTCTTTCCATTTTTGTGAATAGGATCTAGGGATGAGACCTAAATTCCTACCATTTTTATTTGGGATGTGTACCAAAACTTTCCATTTGTGAATAGGATCCAGGGATGAGACCTAAATTCCTACCATTTTTATTTGGGGTGTGTACCAAATTCTTTCCATTTTTGTGAATAGGATCTAGGGATGAGACCTAAATTCCTACTATTTTTATTTGGGATGTGTACCAAATTCTTTCCATTTTTGTGAATAGGATCTAGGGATGAGACCTAAATTCCTACTATTTTTATTGTTTCCATTTTTAGGTTTTTAGGGTTTCCTATCCCTTTTCATTGTGATTTTCATTTTTTTAGGGTTTTCTACCCTAATTGCTATTTTTCCATTTTTAGGGTTTTTACCCTAATTGTTCAATTATTTCCATTTTAGGGTGTATCTTGCCCTAGTTGTTGTACAATGTAAACAATCTAACATAGCAATGTGAGCTTAAATATAGCGGTGTAAGCATCCAAATATAGCATGTTGGAAATATATTCAAATTTAGCAACAAATCAATCAAAGATGGCAAGTGAGCATGTGAATCAATACAAACATGGTAAGTGTGCATCCAAACATGGCAGTAATCATCCAATATAGCATGTGAGCAAGTGTAGCAGACAAATATGGCAATAAGCATGTGTAGCATTCCAATCATGGCAATGTGATTATTCCAATTATGGCGGTGTGATCATTCCAATTATGGCGGTGTGACCATTCCAATTATGGCGGTGTGACCATTCCAATTATAGTAGTGTATGCATACGAGCATCCGAACATAGCATGTGAACAAATATAACATCAAATATGGAATGTGAGAAACAACCAAAGCATATGAGAATCAATCAAAACATGATGGAACACGTAGCAAGATGACAGCTTTGTCAGGCTGGACCAAAATGGGCACATAGGGCACTGTACTTACTCAAAAAATTCTTAAAAGATATCCCTGGAAAGAAGACTCAGAGGCCAACATTTTTTCTCAAGGAAGCTAATCCTAAAAGAGACCATAGGCAGGTCGAAAACATTCCCCAAGTACAGGCAAATACATTGGTCAGGTCTGTTTCAGATTTTTGACCAGTTGCACCATAAATTCCAAATAAAATTCTATTCTTAATGAAAATTAAATACAGACATATATCTATGTAGATAACTGTCTGATCTAAAATTTCATTAAGAAAAACAAGTTAAAACAGTATATTTTCTTTGTGAAAAATGACTCTTTTCAATCATGCAAATCAGCACATCATGACAGATCTGAAATCAAAGCACTATGCACTTAAAAATTGATATCAATTCAACGAAAAATGGAAAAAATATGAAACCAGTGCCATTTTTTAGAAGACTTTCATATCTAAAAAGTTCATTTTAAGTGGATTTTCTGATTATGGCCATAAGGCCTTTGTCTAGAGACTTTCCGATGGAGGATTGCATTACATCCGAGAAAAATAGCAATGTCAAAGACAAATTTTTTTGATATATTTCCCCAATTCCAAATGGAACGAAATTTTTAGGGTAGTCTTCTATCATATCAGAGAGACTCCCATAAAATTTTGGGCTTCAAAATCTTAGAAAAAATACATATGATGTACGTCCTAAGTTTGAACCCTAAATCTGGAATTTTCAGATCAGAAAATCACTTTATGAAATTTACAAAAAACATCAAACATCATTGTATATCAATCAAAAATTCATCATTGAATAGCTTAGACAAATTATCATTCATGAAAAATGTTAGACATAGGCATCCTAACATTAACAAGCATGTAATAGAGCATTCATGATTGAGATTTCATGAAAATTAGCCTTTTTCAAGCAAAATTGGCATTCGGGCATTATAACGACCTCTAAATTTGTTTAGAGTACTAACCTTGGGCTCAAATCGAGCGAAACCCGTTGATGAAGGGTGATTGGGGGTTGTATCAATCCCCCTTTGAATGTGAATCCTCCTTTTCCTCTCTTACCTTTCTTTCTCTCTTCTCTTTCTCTCTTTTCTTCTTCTCTTTTCTTTCTTTTCTCTTTTCTCTCTCTTTCTTTCTTTCTTCCTCTCTCACGTTTTCTCTCTCTCACTCACCTTTCTCTCTCTCACCCACGTTTCCCTCTCTCTCTTGTCTGGAAAAGGATCCCTCCTCTCTCCTATTTATAATTTTTCACTCATTTTCTAGAAGATCCTTCTTTCCTTTTCTTCTTTTTCTAGAAAATCTTTTTTCTCTCCATTTTTCTTCTTTCCTTTCTTTTCTTCCTCTCTCACGTTTTTCTTCTTCCTTTCTTTCCTTTTTCTCATTCTTCTTCTAGAAAACCCCTTCTCTTTCACGTCTCCCTCTCTCCTCTTTCCTTTTTCTTCTCCAAGATCTTTTAGATTTCATCTCAACCCTAAAGCCTCCTTCTCTTTCACGTCTCTCTCTCTCCTCTTTCCTTTTTCTTCTCCAAGATCTTTTAGATTTCATCTCAACCCTAAAGCCTCCTTCTCTTTCACGTCTCCTCTCTCTCCTCTTTCCTTTTTCTTCTCCAAGATCTTTTAGATTTCATCTCAACCCTAAAGCCTCCTTCTCTTTCACGTCTCCTCTCTCTCCTCTTTCCTTTTTCTTCTCCAAGATCTTTTAGATTTTATCTCTTATATATAATAATATATATTATATACACATATATTTAATAACATACATATATGTATAGTATACAATATATATAATATATAAATACTATGCACATGGATGGGCCGGTTCGAAGCGGGTTGAGGCCGACTTAGGTTGGCCGAGTTAAGGCGATATGGGTTGAGCTAGGTTGGACCAAAACGGCTGGAGCGAGTTGGCCCGGATTAATTGGAATTAGCGGGTTTTCTCTCCTTGTCATTTCATGGGTCATTTCATTTGTCATCCCGCATGGAATTTTCCGATGGCCTCTATTCCAAATTTTTTCCCGTTCATTTTGTAGAACATTAAAAATGAGGAATATAGGAGCCGGAATCACCCGAATCCGATGTAGAGCGGAAAAGATATGCGGCTTTGAAGTTCCGGCGATAATTTTGCATGCAAGCTTGCATGGGACCCACCGGTGACTTCTACCCGGGATTTTTTACGTCCACTTTGTAGAACATCATGAATGAAGAATAATGGTCTTGGAATCATCCCGAATCCGATGTCGGATGATCAAGATATGATGATTTGAAATTCAAACAATCCAACTTAGGATAATTTGCATAAAGGCCCCTAGGATTATTTATAATAATTTCATAAACCTCCCTCATATGTATCATCGACTAAAATGGTCATATCTTCCTCATTTGATATCGAAATTGAGCAATTTTGGTCTCGTTTCGAAGATAATTCTATGACCTACGCATCCATGCAAAATTATAACCCATGACCTTCTTTGTGGACCCATTGAAAACTTCCTCAAATTCACGGACCCATTGAAAACTTCCTCAAATTCGCGGTCAAGAATCCAAACTTTCGATCACCTTTCTTCCTTTTTGTTGTCCACACACCGGCGGGGACTTTGTTTAGTTGGGATGGCAAAAATGGGGTGCTTACGGATGCCCCTCTTCGGCCGAGATTGTGGGCAATTGAGGCCGAAGATAAAAGTAGCCCATTTTTGCATTATTCCGCGCTTGATCCGATTATAACATTGCTCCCTTGAACCGATCTTGTAAACTTTCTTTCCCTCTTTTTTTTTTTTTTTTTTTTTTTTTTTTTTTTTTTTTTTCCACACCTTTGTACAACAAAAAATGTAGATGTCAAGCTCCTTGAGTAGCGACCTTATCAGTGCTGTGACTTTAGCTCAAGACCGCTCATGGTGTGTCAAGCTTCTGAGTAGCGACCTCACCGGGGCGTGACTTTGGCTCAAGACCGCCACGAGCAACGCGTCAAGCTTCTTGAGTAGCGACCTCATCGGTCCGTGACTTTGGCTCAAGACCGCTCATGATGTAACCATGGCGCCAAGCTTCTTGAGTAGCGACCCCATCGGTCCGTGACTTTGGCTCAAGACCGCTCATGATGTAGCGCGGGTCAAGCTTCTTGATCTTTTCTCTTTTTTTTTCATTTTTCTTTTTCTTTTTCTTGTTCTTTTCAATTTCTTTCTTCATCTTTCTTCATTCCCAAAATGGGTTGAACTTTTCATAAATATTGAGGTAGCCACAATGGGGCTCGGCATCCGCACTTTGTCCACTAACATTGCTCGGAATCCAAGAGGAACTAGAGATCATGATTTGATCGACTTTCCTTGACTTGACTTAATCTAGACCGAGAGAAACATGTTTCTTTTCTTTAAAAGGCAATTTTGATATGTTCCGCATTCTGCCAAATTTATATGGGTTTCACTTTGATCAAAGGGCAATCGGGTCATTTTAATGAGGGGCAAATGATGACAACGACTCAAAATTTGTATGAGTCATCTTTCTCTTACATTCAAATGAACTCGGCTAGAGTTTCAAACAAGGGGCTCAACTAAACTCATGATGTTTGGATAAATGGGTGATTTTGCCCCGGTGTCTAAGTTCAAGTCCGCACACATTGATAGGCGGGCGACTTTTGAGTCATCACTAGAAATAACCTTAAGGAGATGCAACCCTACACTAATCTTTAGAAAAAACGAAAGAATGCTTTCTCCTCTTGGTATCATTCGGATAGAAAACAAGTTTCAACAAGCTATGCTCGGATCTTTGAATCGGTTGTAACCACGTTTGGGCCCCAAATCCTTTAAGTTCGTATACAAGTATGTCGGCGAAGGTCGGATGGACGGATAAGAAACCGTCCAATGGGTCCGCCATTGGGAGAGTGTTTGGTTGTTTATGTAGAATGGCTTGATCTCCACTAGGCGATGCCATTTTATTGGCTAGCAACAAAGGACTATGGAATTCTTGGGCGCCGTCGAAATGATGAGCGACGGATAGATATTCCAGTCAGATTTATTGAACAATATTTATGCATAACAAGGCGATATGTTCACAAGAAACAATACCATAAAATTTTGTGACATTTGAAGTAAGGGCATGTAATGTAGACTACTGTGGAAGACCGTCGGATTGATGGGCGGGAGAGAGAGTCTTTAGCCGAAAAAAAAAAACTCCTCCGATGACAACAAAGTGATGAGACCACCCCCGTATGGGCGGGATGTAGTGACCAATATCAAAAATCCAGCTCAACACACAACGTGAACCACAACAAACGATCGGCTCTCCAATCGGGTTCTAAGAAATGGTGTCTATATGTCATTGTACGAGTACCAATTGTCTTATTGCTCTTTAACCGAACTCGTCCATCGGCGGGGCTCCAAAGGAGTTGCCCCATGTACATGCCTTGTAATCAAACTCACTCATCATTAGTGTTTCAAAGTAGTTGCTCCATGTCTATGCACCATAGTTGAACTTCTCCACCATCATTGTTCCAATGTAGTATGCTAACCAACCTCATTATTTTGTATAGCTCTTTCTTTTTTTTTTTCTTTTTTTTTTTTTTTTTTTTTTTTCTTTTCTTTCTTTTTTTCTCTTCCCTTTCTCCTTTTTTTTTTTTTTTTTTTTTTTTTTTTTTTTTTTTCGAGCTCATCTTTGACTTTGAGGTTGATCCGTAGCAAGTTTTATGTCGTAACTTGAGAAGAAATATCCCATAAAAAATTCTTTCTGTAAATTGATCAAATGGGATGACATTTTGATGTACCAACTTGTATCTTTGAGAATGCTTGCATGACTTCAACTTAATCATCTATAACTTTCACGTGTGTGTTGAGCTTTCATTTCTCTAAAGGCCGATGGAGTAGAAGTTCAGGTTGTGGCCCTTCATCTCAATCGTCATCAGAGTCAGAATTAGCAACGGACATGGAAGAGGAAGAAATATCAAGCGGGAAGGAATGGATTGGAAGTAGTAAAACACTTGTTGTTGATGTCTCAAATGAGATGATTATTGTTCATTTTTTTCAGAGCATTTTTGGACTTGGACCGTCTACGGACACATCGAACTTAAGCCCAAACATAGATGACCTATCGGATACCAATGGTAGCCGGTTTAGACAAGTAATTCACCGAGTTACCCCAATTGGATACGACATCATTGGCGCCAACTTATGATTGGTTGTAGGACCCGAATCTCCGTTCGGACTTTCGCTAGTAAGGCTCATTACGCCTATCTATCGACATGTGTTTGACCCTTTCCATCTTGAGATAAACCCCTCTTGGGTCTATTACCATTTTGATTTATGCCCCAATTCGGGTTTGACATTCACCTGGCCAATGCCTCAATTTGGGGTAAATGTATTCCAATCTTATGCCCCGATTTGGATGTCATGAAACTCGACCTATACCCCAGTTGGTCCATCACCTTTTTTGTTTGCCCCACTTTGAATCCATTAACATTTTAATTATGCCCCAGTTTAGGGTGCACTGATATTTTTGTTGTGCCCCAATTTAGGGTATACTGACATTTTGGTTTTGCCCCAGTTTAGGGTGCACATGAAGTTCATTTTCAGGCTACCTTAATTTTGGGATATAATTGACCACATGGTCTTCCTTTTCATCCTGGATTTTGGGAGGTGGGTGGGACATTCTTGAAGGTTCAAGGGCTACTCCTTTGAGTTTGGGTCACCTTGGGTGATGAAAGTAATTTGGGAGTCAACCACTCCGGTCGGTCAAAGTGGCTCGGTCGCCAAGGGTGAATGAAATGTTTTCCAATCTTAGTTTTTCCATTTAAAATTGGCGGGTATGCTAGCATGGGAAAGAAACATGTAATCTCTCGGAGATCTATGATTCAGCTTTCTAATCTCTTGGATTCCTTAACTCCGATCTTGGAATTTCAATTCCGCTCTGCAATATTTGGGCTCTCAATATCTTGTCTTCCAACCATTCCAACACTTTGAGGTACAAAAAGTCCCTCCTTATGATCATGAACCGAGACATGAACCGGTGATGATGAGAAATTCCTATGAGTGCATGCAATAAGAGTGGATGCTTTGTCTACTCACTCAGGTATTCTCTTAAGTCTAGACAATTATATCCTCCCTAGTTCAACCTTTCTTTCTTTCTTTTTTTTTGTTTTTTTTTTTGTTTCTTTTTTTTTTTTTTTTTTTTTTTTTTTTTTTTTTTTTTATATAAACAATGAGCGAAGGTTAAGACTCGGAGTGGCCGGACACGAGAAGGATGCACATACACATACAAGGCGACTCGACCAAACAAAGTTAGCTCCTTCATGAAAACCGACCATTAGACATCATACTGTAACAATTTATTTGTATTTGAATAACCCCATGATTGGTCTTGGGGCCTCAAGATTCGAATGGATCATTGTAGCACCAAGGTTCGACCATGTGGTTCATCAAATTTCAAAAAATTGAAAGCGGATATGCTTATTTGTAGTTTTCATGATGGATGACAAAAGCGGTTCATGATTGAAAAAACCGGTAAATTTCTACTTGATCACAGTATCTATACCGTGACGAAGATTTTTCGATCGTTTTTTGAGATTGACGTATCAATATTGAGCGGTCAACACAATGAGCTTTGTGCGATGGAGGGCGTGTACGGACCGCCCACACTAATGTGTATGCGGGTATCACGTAACCCTCACGCTCCCAACAAGTGAGAGACAAGAATACTCAAGTGTGGATCCAAACATGTTGACAAGTCAAGGACAAAAACGGGCGGAACCCGACGTCTCGGATGTAAATATTATGATCGAGTAGATTTTACCATGTTGGTTCAAAGATGGACCAAAAATAACATACATATGGCTCAAACCGGGTTAGGGCGGGAAAAGGCCACCTTGGCGAGGACGGGGTAACCTATCACCGAATGCTTCGATGAATAATGGGCCCCCAATCCCTTTATATACTATGTTGCAAGGATCCAAGCGGCGTGGAGTAGCATAACGCATTCCCGGGCGGACCCAAGAAGCGCTCGTTAGAGGCTGCTCGCCGGTCGTGGTCTCACAAAGTACGGGCCAAGGCTGTGTGTTTCGCCTAGCGGGCTGCCCCACATGCATGGGACCCGGTTCGGCTACTCGCCCGAAAGTGTGACCGAACCCATTCCCCCCAAAGCAATATGTACAAACAATAAATATAGTACCCTAGATCTAGCATCAAATGTCAAGCAAATCAATATAAGGAAAGTATCCTAGGAGTCCGAATATTAATCCCCGGTGGAGTCGCCCTTTGTGAGGACAATGGAAAATCGACGTGATCCTCCTCCCGGGATGGAAATGTGTATCCCCGTATCGATGAAGATCGATTTGTTTCGTTGGAGTCGCCACCTAGATTAAGGTCTAGGACCTCTAAAAATGTAGCCTCACCCTAAGGTAAGACTTCTATTGACTCGTGACCCAATGTATCGGTTCTTTGGTCGCAAGAGATCGGGTAAGTATTCGAGGCACGGTTATGGGAAGGTGTTAGGCACCCAAACCGCCCGATCAATATCGGCCTCCTAAACTTTCCTTAAATTCTAATTTTGGCCGTGCTTGGTCAACCGGATGACTAGGGTTCAATGGGGGATGTCCTAAACCAAGTTGCTAAGTTATTCTAACCTAGGGTTCAGCCAATCATGTTTTAAAGTAAATAAACAAGCAAATGTAATGTACAATATTATACGGTGAACCGGACCAAAGATGGTTCGGTCTTGGGCTGAATACGAGATGTGTAAGACATCTCAAGCGCCTCGTATTCCAATCCCCGGAAATCAAGTCCAAAAACGTAGTTCGAAAATGGGTTGTGTGATTAAAGATTATGGAAGTGATTTATGCATTTGCTTCAATTAGATTCTTTGTTGTTCAAGTTGAAGTTTATCTTTGGATGTATGGTTGATGGGTGGCTTTGTACCGTATTTGGGATTCCCAAATTGCCTACGTATTCTAGGGTTTGCCCTAGAAATCGGGTCTGACGTAGTTCGAAAATTTGTGTGAGTCGGATTTGGAATGTGTACCAAATCCTTCCAATTTTTGTCAATAGGATCTAGGGATGAGACCTAAATTCCTACCATTTTTCTTTGGGATGTGTACCAAATTCTTTCTATTTTTGTTAATAGGATCTAGGGATGAGACCTAAATTCCTACCATTTTTATTTGGGATGTGTACCAAATTCTTTCCATTTTTGTGAATAGGATCTAGGGATGAGACCTAAATTCCTACCATTTTTATTTGGGATGTGTACCAAATTCTTTCCATTTTTGTGAATAGGATCTAGGGATGAGACCTAAATTCCTACTATTTTTAATTTGGGATGTGTACCAAATTCTTTCCATTTTTGTGAATAGGATCTAGGGATGAGACCTAAATTCCTACTATTTTTATTGTTTCCATTTTTTAGGTTTTTAGGGTTTCCTATCCCTTTTCATTGTGATTTTCATTTTTTTTTAGGGTTTCTACCCCCTGCTAATTGCTATTTTTCCATTTTTAGGGTTTTTACCCTAATTGTTCAATTATTTCCATTTTAGGGTGTATCTTGCCCTAGTTGTTGTACAATGTAAACAATCTAACATAGCAATGTGAGCTTAAATATAGCGGTGTAAGCATCCAAATATAGCATGTTGGAAATATATTCAAATTTAGCAACAAATCAATCAAAGATGGCAAGTGAGCATGTGAATCAATACAAACATGGTAAGTGTGCATCCAAACATGGCAGTAATCATCCAATATAGCATGTGAGCAAGTGTAGCGGACAAATATGGCAATAAGCATGTGTAGCATTCCAATCATGGCAATGTGATTATTCCAATTATGGCAGTGTGATCATTCCAATTTTGGCGGTGTGACCATTCCAATTATGGCGGTGTGACCATTCCAATTATAGTAGTGTATGCATACGAGCATCCGAACATAGCATGTGAACAAATAGCATCAAATATGGCATGTGAGAAACAACCAAAGCATATGAGAATCAATCAAAACATGATGGAACACGTAGCAAGATGACAGCTTTGTCGGGCTGGACCAAAATGGGCACATAGGGCACTGTACTTACTCAACAAATTTTTAAAAGATATCCCTGGAAAGAAGACTCAGAGGCCAACATTTTGTCTCAAGGAAGCTAATCCTAAAAGAGACCATAGGCAGGTCGCAAATATTCCCCAAGTACAGGCAAATACACTGGTCAGGTCTGTTCCAGATTTTTTGACCAGTTGCACCATAAATTCCAAATAAAATTCTATTCTTAATGAAAATTAAATACAGACATATATCTATGTAGATAACTGTCTGATCTAAAATTTCATTAAGAAAAACAAGTTAAAACAGTATATTTTCTTTGTGAAAAATGACTCTTTTCAATCATGCAAATCAGCACATCATGACAGATCTGAAATCAAAGCACTATGCACTTAAAAATTGATATCAATTCAACGAAAAATGGAAAAAATATGAAACCAGTGCCATTTTTTAGAAGACTTTCATGTCTAAAAAGTTCATGTTAAGTGGATTTTCTGATTATGGCCATAAGGCCTTTGTCTAGAGACTTTCCGATGGAGGATTGCATTACATCCGAGAAAAATAGCAATGTCAAAGACAAATTTTTTTGATATATTTCCCCAATTCCAAATGGAACGAAATTTTTAGGGTAGTCTTCTATCATATCAGAGAGACTCCCATAAAATTTTGGGCTTCAAAAGCTTAGAAAAATACATATGATGTACGTCCTAAGTTTGAACCCTAAATCTGGAATTTTCAGATCAGAAAATCACTTTATGAAATTTACAAAAAACATCAAACATCATTGTATATCAATCAAAAATTCATCATTGAATAGCTTAGACAAATTATCATTCATGAAAAATGTTAGACATAGGCATCCTAACATTAACAAGCATGTAATAGAGCATTCATGATTGAGATTTCATGAAAATTAGCCTTTTTCAAGCAAAATTGGCATTCGGGCATTATAACGACCTCTAAATTTGTTTAGAGTACTAACCTTGGGCTCAAATCGAGCGAAACCGTTGATGAAGGGTGATTGGGGGTTGTATCAATCCCCCTTTGAATGTGAATCCTCCTTTTCCTCTCTTTCGCGCTTCTTTCTCTCTTCTCTTTCTCTCTTTTCTTCTTCTCTTTTCTTTCTTTTCTCTTTTCTCTCTTCTTTCTTTCTTCCTCTCTCTCACGTTTTCTCTCTCTCACTCACCTTTCTCTCTCTCACCCACGTTTCCCTCTCTCTCTTGTCTGGAAAAGGATCCCTCCTCTCTCCTATTTATAATTTTTCACTCATTTTCTAGAAGATCCTTCTTTCCTTTTCTTCTTTTTTCTAGAAAATCTTTTTTCTCTCCATTTTTTCTTCTTTCCTTTCTTTTCTTCCTCTCTCACGTTTTTCTTCTTCCTTTCTTTCCTTTTTCTCATTCTTCTTCTAGAAAACCCCTTCTCTTTCACGTCTCCCTCTCTCCTCTTTCCTTTTTCTTCTCCAAGATCTTTTAGATTTCATCTCAACCCTAAAGCCTCCCTTCTCTTTCACGTCTCTCTCTCTCCTCTTTCCTTTTTCTTCTCCAAGATCTTTTAGATTTCATCTCAACCCTAAAGCCTCCTTCTCTTTCACGTCTCCTCTCTCTCCTCTTTCCTTTTTCTTCTCCAAGATCTTTTAGATTTCATCTCAACCCTAAAGCCTCCTTCTCTTTCACGTCTCCTCTCTCTCCTCTTTCCTTTTTCTTCTCCAAGATCTTTTAGATTTTATCTCTTATATATAATAATATATATTATATACACATATATTTAATAACATACATATATGTATAGTATACAATATATATAATATATAAATACTATGCACATGGATGGACCGGTTCGAAGCGGGTTGAGGCCGACTTAGGTTGGCGAGTTAAACCGATATGGGTTGAGCTAGGTTGGACCAAAACGGCTGGAGCGAGTTGGCCCGGATTAATTGGAATTAGCTGGGTTTTCTCTCCTTGTCATTTCATGGGTCATTTCCTTTGTCATCCCGCATGGAATTTTCCGATGGCCTCTATTCCAAATTTTTTGCGTTCATTTTGTAGAACATTAAAAATGAGGAATATAGGAGCTGGAATCACCCGAATCCGATGTAGAACGGAAAAGATATGCGGCTTTGAAGTTTTGGCGATAATTTTGCATGCAAGCTTGCATGGGACCCACGGTGACTTCTACCCGGGATTTTTTACGTCCACTTTGTAGAACATCATGAATGAAGAATAATGGTCTTGGAATCATCCCGAATCCGATGTCGGATGATCAAGATATGATGATTTGAAATTCAAACAATCCAACTTAGGATAATTTGCATAAAGGCCCCTAGGATTATTTATAATAATTTCATAAACCTCCCTCATATGTATCATCGACTAAAATGGTCATATCTTCCTCATTTGATATCGAAATTGAGCAATTCCGGTCTCGTTTCGAAGATAATTCTATGACCTACGCATCCATGCAAAATTATAACCCATGACCTTCTTTGTGGACCCATTGAAAACTTCCTCAAATTCACGGGACCCATTGAAAACTTCCTCAAATTCGCGGTCAAGAATCCAAACTTTCGATCACCTTTCTTCCTTTTGTTGTCCACACACCGGCGGGACTTTGTTTAGTTGGGATGGCAAAAATGGGGTGCTTAACTTGGTTTTTTCTATCCTAACCCAACCAACACCTATAATCTTGTTCAGCCACCGACCATCCTCACTTAATCCCACAATCCCATTGCCATAATCTGCATAGCCCCACATGCAAGGCTGCAACCATCAACACCTGTCCATACCCAACAACTCCCTCTTCAAACCCAGCCGGTACCTTCACTGCTACATCAACCCACTTACCATTATTCTCATCATGCCTCCCATTGCTACCCAGATCCAATACCATCGATTAAACCTCAACATAACCTGCCCATCCCACTTTAATCCCACCTTCTATCAACTATCCACTAATCTTAAAACCCATTTTTATTACTGTACACTACCACAACATCCCACATGATCATGGGATTTGAAATTTTAATGAATTTAGATTCTGACCATGTGATTTTCATTTTTAATGAGATTAAATTGTACCATGTGATTGATTCCATATACTTTGAATTGAATGTGATTAAAATTGGTTCACATGATTTTAATTTTTATGAAATTGATTGTAAGACCCGTATCGAACTAACCGGTCTTACCACCTTGTACCAGGTCTACCTATCATGGTCGAGCCAAGTGGACCAACTGCGTGAAGAAACCACAAGACCAGGTATGAAATTTAACTCAAAAACAGTCAAATATGACTGTGTGGTTGTATGCCTAACAGGTGTGATCGACCCCACCTCAAAAGAGTCCAACCCCACGAAATTAGCTCGTGGGGTCAGATATTTTAAAAAGGTAGGGTCGCCGATTATGCGACCGTACCTTCGACCCCACGAAACCCAGACAGAACCTAAATTAGGAAACCTTCCTAATCCGAAGGGGGTTCTTCCCTAAACTCATTGGGGCATATTATGGGGGGTTTTTCTCTATAAATAGGATGTCTCTTAGCCTCTTTTACTCCTTTAGAACCCTAATTTGTGAGAGAAAGAGAAGAGGAGGAAGAGAAGGAAAATCTAAAAAGAAGACTAAGGAGGAGGAAAATTCAGAGAAAACTCTGAATCTTCGGCAAGCATAAGGTATGAACCTAATTCCCATGATTAATTGAGAGCCTAGAATGGTTCAAGAAGAAGATAGGATCTAGGAGAAACCCAAATCATCCATCCATGGGTAAATTCTAAGAGAAACCATGGAAGAAATTATTGTGGATAATGGATGGTGTATAAAATTATAGTTTTGAGCCATAGAACGATCATAGGAAGGACCATGATGATAAGCCAAAGGATCCAAATATGAAGGAATGAAGTTGAGAGTGAAAGGTTGACCATAACACGTGTGGTCGCACGTGGGGTCACATGATGTCCGACCCCACAAGACCCACATGTCCGACCACATGCCCTCAGGAAGTTTCCAGGGAGGGTGTGGTCGCACATGGGGTCGGAGTATGTCTGACCCTACCCTGCGACCCCACGTCCTGTGGTTGCAGAAACTGAGACCACGGGTGCTACAACACCTGCGACCCCTCAGGTTCTGTTAGTCTAAAGACATGAGAATTAATTCTAATTAAAAATCTATCAACTTGTTAGGTTTTCAAGTGAACTAAGAGTGAATTACAAAGCTTGAACGAGGATCTACTATCAATTAAAGGTGAGGGAACAAGACTTAAATTAATTGGCTAATAATAAACTATTTTTATTTATTGAGTCCATTACCATGAATGATTCTATGCTTGTATGATTGTAATGTGCATTTCATATGTCATCCAATATTCCTCCTATTAATGTTCATGCATATTTAATTCTATTTATTTATAACATGATGATGATGATGATGCTAGGAATAGACATGTGAATGTTTGTGCGTGGTTAGTGTACTTGATGCGAGTGGAGCATCAGGGGGAGGACGTGACACTATGGTTCATCTTGGTAACCAGACTCTAGCTCTATCTCTACTCAAATCTTGTCCACTGACATCGTCGTATCGTCATTACCTTAGCAGAACTAATACATCGTAGGGCATCAGGGGAGGTGGTCTCGGACCGTGTAGTCTCTGACTCTGCCGGGAGGCCTTAGCTCTATCTCTATGGACGTATTGAGGGATGCTAGGGTGAGGCCTTGGATTCACTGTTTGACATTAGGATTGGTTAGTTGCGAGCCCAGTTTGCAAGCCCTCGCCAATAAGGGCTTACGTATTGGTATGGGTAGGGCATCAGGGGAAGTGTCATGCGGTGTTTGATCCGGGCACCTTAGCTCTATCTCTATTCCATGATGGGTGCATGTGGGATGGCAATGGTGTTTGATCCATTGGGTGACTTCACACACACGTGTATAGAGGTGCGGCGGCCACCTATCCTTTCTATTGCACATTGCAAACTTATGAACCAGACCAAAGATATGAATTTAATGCATGCATATGTTTGTTGCATTGTTTTGTTTGCTCACTGAGCCATGATGTGTGCTCACCCTTTCGACGTTGAATATTTTTAGTTGATGATGCATGTCCTACAGTAGAAGATTATATGAATGCTCCAATGTACAGGAATGTTGCGGCAATGGATGCAGAAGCTATGATGGAGTCGCATGATTCGTCGTGTGAATGCAACTCATGCGTCTTTAATTAGATTTATTAGTTGGATTATTCAGAAGACGTAATTGATTAATTTATTTTATTTTATGTCTTAGTTTTTTTGAGATAATTGGATACTTTACTTATGTTATCACTGTTAGATACTCAGTTCATTAGTATTAAAGACTTCTGCTATTGTTTATTTACTCTGATCATGGTTGTGGATGTGTATGGTTTAAGCAAAAGGACACAACCTATTCGAGATCCTGGTTGAACCGTTGGATCATAGACGGTTCATCACACCATTCTAGTTGGTGCAGAATTAGGGTGTGACAACTTGGTATCAGAGCTCTCGGGCCCTGTCTATTAAATCGATATACTTCCATAAGAGTTTGTGAACTGAGTTAGGATAAAAATTTAAAAGCTTTATTAAGAACACACTATAAGCACTGTGTTGTATGAGATGAATTAAGAAAGAGAATAATGCATATATAAGATGAAAAATAAGTTTCATATATACATCGAATAAAAACAATATATATATATATATATATATATATATATATCCAAATCAGAGTATGGTCCATAATCAGGATAGTTACTCTGTAGTACAAGGAAAAAGTAAAAAGAAATGCATCATGAAGCCGGAGGTGCTGGAGGAGGAGGTGCCTCACGATCTCGATCATACTCCTTAACATACACTCTCGTCAGCCAGGTTACCTGAGTCTGGATCACCTGGAGACTAGCTGCCAGATCGGCCATCAGTTGATCAGTCGTGCGCTGGGTCTCCCGAATCTCACGTAGCAGCCCCATTACGTCATCAGATGGTGGGTGCAATGGACCAGCTGAGTGTGAAGGAACCCGAGAAGGGCCAGCTCCAATGGAATGCAGTGGTGATGGAGGAGGTATGGCGTCTACATCCATGAACATACGATCATCATCCTCAGCATCATCCCCATGGACTCCTACTGCTGCTACTGCCTCAGCGTCTGCTATCTCTACCTGAGTACGGGGACGCACCATAGTGTTCCTCTCCTCGTCACTAACCTGCGCATCCCGCATCCCCATCTTGCAGATGGCCTCCCAGTCAAGGTTAAACGAGAAGGTATCCTCATGAATCCTCTTATCTACTAAATCGACATGCAGACGAGTGAGCAGGGTAATAATCAAACACCCATAGGGCAGGTTGCCTATCTGACCAGGCATCGCAACATGGCGCATCGTCCTGATAATAATGTATGGAAGGCAGACGGGCTTCTTAGTACAGATGCAGTACAAGAGATACTGGGTCAACTGGGAAATATTTTCATAATGCCCACTCTGAGGAATCAAGTTGTGCTGAATAATCTAGCAGTACACCCGAGGTTCTTGCCACAGGTTGATTGCCTTCATCTCCCAGCGATCATCTCTAAGAAGCTGGCGATCAATCTCTGCACGCATCATCAAAGATAGGAACTGGGGTTCCTTGGGTGCACAGTATACCAAGGGGCCGTAGTTTGATATACCCAGGAGATCAGCCAACTCTTGGTAGTTAAAGGAGATCTCCACCCCTTTAACATAACTGGTGATCCTGAGCTCCCTACCCCTGTCTGTATCATTTGGATCACCTACTACCTATAGGTTGTAATAAAACTGCTTCACTAGAGCAGGACAGGTGCAAGCCTTATATGATATCATGGGAAGCCAACCCATGTCACCAAAAGCCCCCTCTACATTAAACAAGGCTAGAATAGCCAAGTTTACACAACGACCCCCTTCCACCTTTTTACGCTCATAACGAGCATACTGAGTCTCCACTTCATTAGACCGGAAGTGGATAGGAACATGAGCTCTGGGAACTTTGGTGCAAGCCATGCTGTCTGCAAAGACACAGACAAATAGACAAGATATTAGATATGGTGAAAAACTTAAAATTTTGGCATTATAACGGCGTGATTTGGCCAAAAGCCTCACTTTTCACCCAAACAGTTGGGCAGGAGGACTTAGCTGGAGTTAAATGCTTCAATTGCGATCAAGTAGGACATTATTTAAGAGAGTGTCCTAAGCCAAGGATGTAGCTACAGCAAGGGAAAGTTTATGCAGTTACATCTGAGGATGTTGTCGCATCACCTGATGTGGTCATAGGTATGACCTGAACCTTTCATTTGTACTACCTTGTGTGAGCATATAGATTAATATAAGAAGAATTTCACAGCTATCATACCTATTAATGGCTTATCCGCCAGAGTACTCTTTGACTCTAGAGCTACTCATTCTTTTATATCTGT